>OZ023263.1:96516056-96591247 GCA_964006375.1 Tillus elongatus | reverse complement strand
TGTTACTGCCAATTGAGATTTAGATCCACAGAAATGTCAACAAGTGAAAAGGACTCATTACTTTGAATAACTTGGTTGTTCATTGTGATGCGTCTAGGGCTGGTGTATCTCTTATGAGAAAGAAAGCAAGACTGAGATTTGGCGGGGTTGAATTGTACAAGATTTCTACCTCCCCAGTCAAATATTTTTAGGAGATTTACGGAGACAGAACCCTCCATGAGTCTGCGATCCTCATCTAATTGGGCTAAAGAGACAGGCTTAGAATATTGTACATTTGAGTGGAGGGTGCTGTCGTCCGCGTAACTGTGAACTGGGTTGGATGTGCTAGAGAGGAGGTCATTGATGTGGAGAAGAAAAAAAGTAGGGGCTAAAGCTAAACCTTGAAGAACTCCTGCATTAATTGGATACAGTTTAGAGGAATGGCCATCCACGACAACAGAAATGCTCTGGTTGGAGAGGAAATTTGCTGTCCAGGTACAGAGTTTTGGTGGTAGGCCATAGGCCGGAAGTTTATTAAGCAACGCTGCGTGCCAAACCTGGTCGAATGCTTTGGATATGTCTAGAGCGTCAATCTGGGATTCACCGTGTAGTTCTATAGACTTGTGCCAAGAATGGGTGACAAAGGCAGTTGATCTGCGCTGACGGAATCCATACTGCCTGTCGTGGATTAGACTGTGTTTTTCAAGAAATTTTAGTAATTCGGTGTTTATATACTTTTCCATCACTTTAGAGACGACTGAAAGGAGAGATATAGGCCTGTAGTTGCTAGGAAGCGCTTTGGATCCTTTCTTGGGGACGGGTTGTACTCGAGCAGTTTTCCAGTTACTAGGAAATATGCTTGAGAGTAGCATTGCCGGCGAACAACGAGGCAAAAAGTTCTGCCTTGCTCAGGGCGGTAGAAACAATTTCATCCCCTGAGACAAGAGGTGGGAACGTGCTCTTGCAGAAATTATTCCCAATAGATTTAGCGGGAGTCCAGCAGAGTTTGCTACCGCTGGAGCTTAAGAGGACCTTGTTTTTGATGTGGTTATTAAACGAGTTTTTTGCCTCAGAAAGAATGCGGACATAGCGGTTTCTTACGTCGTAAAATGCTTGACGGTTTTCTTGACTGGGATTGTGTAGAAGCGTTTGTGAGCTTTGACCTTTTCAAGTCTGGCCTTGTCACAGGATTTAGAGAACCATGGCTTTAGAGTGGCTGAAGAGGTTTTCTGTGTACGTGGAATAAATAATTCCATTGGATAATTTCGGTGACGTTTTGTGAGATATCAGAGGGGTCAGGATGAGAGAAGCAGACAGACGCCCATGGAAATGAGGAAAAGTAATCTCGCATTTCGTCCCAGTTCGCGGAGTTGTAGTGCCAAACGATACGTGGGTGTGATGACTGTGTGACCTCGGGTTGCTTGGCGCAGGAAGCGGTGACCACGCCGTGGTCTGAGCGACCAAGGGGGGCGGTGACTGATATCTTAGAGAATTCAGGATTTGTAGTAAGAAGGAGATCCAAGGAAGTTGAGTTGTGTGTCGGGATGCGAGGAAAGTAAGTAGGTTGCTGAACTGTATTGGCTAAAGAATTGCTGACTGCAAAGGCCTCCGTTGCTCTCCCTTGTGGATCGGTTTTTGAAGATCCTAGCCATTCCTTATTATGTACATTGAAGTCACCAAGAATAGTGACCACGGAGGAAGGATATTCAGAAATCAGACGGTTGGTTTTTTCAGAAAGGTAGTCAGAGACCAGGACAAAGTGGTTTTCAGTTGCTTTTACTTGATTTCCATTTAATTCTTCACTGCACTTGCAGTTATTGAAAATTGTAGCCTTGGTGTCAAGCTTCGCCACCAATCGTTGTCACTGTCGATTTATTTGGTATTTGTCTGGATATCGAACGCTGAACACATCACATACATTTTGCAAATTATTACCGGAATAGTATAATTTTAGATTTTGAACTTTCTTTTCGATTGTGTAATTCATGGTAAGAAGTTTTGTACTATTAACAACAAACCATGAAAATTACAAATCTTTTGATTTGACATTTGTAATTATTCAAAGTTTTGACATTTAAAGCTTTCTCTACGATGATGTGAAGAATACAACAAAATAGTACAATTGACTTCTAATCTGATGCTTTAAAATAAGTCTTATAAAATTTTGTTCTAAAATAACCAGGGAAGCCAATATTTGAGCATTTAAAAATTTGCACGCACATCCCTATCTCGCGCCGACAGTTGAAAAACCTGTATATGAACGCTTTGATGCATTCGCTAATTATTACGATTTGTATATTTCTAGGACTTAGAAACTGCACTAATATCAAATCTCAATAAAACTTTTTTTGTTATAACTATCCCAACGTTGCAATAACCAACAGGTCTGGACGCAGCAATTACGTTATGCTAACGAATTTTCATTGAAATATTTAAACCGTGAAAAATAACAAAGCAATTAGTTTTCGGTAATACAAATTTGGAAATGTACTTTTTTTAAAAATAAAAGGCGGTTTTATTGTGTCGGCGAGCAAACTCGTTCAAGCGATGAACGAAGATATAATTATAAAAAAATGTTGAACGCAGCAAGTGCGTTATAGTAGTGAATTTTCATAAGAATTGTACACTACTAATACGGCATATTATTAAAATTAATACTCCAAACTTACACAGACCTTGGCTATCGGTTTCAAAGGGCCTCATACGTGTTTATTTAAAGAATTTTTTCGAAAGTGTTACCACCGATATCTCTAAGTATTCTCATAATTATATTTTAGTCTTGTATTTTTAAGAACATGCCCAAAACTCAATTTTTGCTCAAGCTAGAAATTATAATACAAATTTCATTAAAGTTACAAAAGCTTTTCAGAAGAAAACTTTATTCATATTTAGAAAAGAAAAGTATTTGCCAAGTTATTGCAGTTATTTTTCCTTATTAATCGCCTGGACGGTTTTATTTTGGTCAATCTAACCAAACCGGCTTTTCCAACAACTAAAAAAATTTAAACAAATTTTCCATTGGTAAATTTTCTTAATAAAAATGAAATATTATGGACAATAACAAAATGTCTCCACAAAATTGTAACTTTAGACTCAGAGGTGACAAAATTAACCAGGCGTTTTGAACAAAAATAAGATCTTGTTCCAAACGTGTAAAATCTTTACACTGTTGTTTCTACCAAATATTAAATTTATATATATATATATATATATATATATATATATATATATATATATATATATATATATATATATATATATATATATATTATTGTAATTGACCCCGGATATGTGTCCTAGGGGGCCTACCTCGCGGCCATTTAAATAGATTTTTTTACGAAAATCCACAAAAAAATCCCAAAAAACGTCAGTTGGAGATTAATAAAAACTCTGGACGCAGCAAGTGCGTTCTGGTAGTGAATTTTCATAAAAATGTTTTTATTGCAAATATGTGTTTTCTTTTTAAGAAAGCAGGCATCAATTTTGGTTACCAGTATAACCTATATAGTAAAAACAATGTGCCATGTTTCTTAAAAATAACTTTGTGTGAAAATGTACAAAAATTTCCAAAAGTAAAGTGAAAGTGTTCCCGGAAAAACTCGTTTCTTGGTCAACCTTATGGGTTAATAGCAAATTGGGCTATTCAAATATGAAGCATTTGATCAAAATTCGCTACCATAACGCACTTGATGCATCCAGAATTTCTTTTCTTACAAATATGCATTATATTTCGATGGAAATTGCAAAAATTCAATAACATAAGGCGTGTTTGATTAAAAGAAAAAAAAAAAGAAAATTTGTATCACCAACGACTTATGGGCCACCCTGTGATTGAAGAAATATTTTTTTAAGATGTAGCTCAAGACACCCTATAATTAATATAAACAAATTTTTTTCATATCTTGTATAATAACGGATATATTGAGCTTTATTGATTTTTTACGAAAATTCGACAAAAATTATATACCATTAAACGATAAACTCTATAGATAAGACTACCGCCAAGCATCAGAGAAAGGGTCTATTTGAAATGAATTTTCTGGAAACATTTTAGTAAAATGAAGTAAAACATCCTTCTTGAGACATTTGATTTCCATAGCCCGTATTAGATTCAAGTTTATTTGCCTAAATGTTGGCGATTTTGACGTTTTAAATCGCAACTTTGACGTTTTGAGGAAAACCCCAATTAAATTTTCTTTAAATGCCTATAACTTTTTCGTCTTTTGACCTACATATAGAACTTAGCTATAAGGATATAAACCCGCGTACCAAATTTGGTTGCCCTTACTTTGTTAATTCCGGAGATATATATTTTTTTTCGAAAGAAAACTCAACATTTTCCGAGAAAACCTGGGCAGATTTTCCTGGCTAACGAACTTATCCAAGCCATTTGCAAAAGGAATTTATTCACCAAATTTAATCAAAATCAGCCCATTATTTTTTGAGTTATCGGTGTGATATATATATATATATATATATATATATATATATATATATATATATATATATATATATATATATATATATATATATATATATATATATATATATATATATAAACATATAAAAATTGACACTGACCCCGGATATGTGTTCTGAGGGGCCTAATTAGCGCTCATTTGAAGAAATTTTTTCAAAATTCAAAAGTCGGGATCTTCTCATTAGTGATTTTTTTTAAAGAAAATTCACTAAAATGACATTTTGCAATGTGAAAACTTTACTCCTACATTCAACCCCTTTGAGTTAAAGCTTTTAACAATTTTAAATACCTCATTTGAAAGATCTCTTCATTCTTTATTTAAAAATGTTATGGTTTTAAAATTTATTACAAAAATTAATAGTAAAAAAAAACTTCTCTACCACACACTAAAAAATTCATAACTAATCACGTTTCATTCTTGACAATGAGAAAGCAAGCAAAAACACTTTCAGTGCCCTTATTTTATGGTAGTAGGTATAGATGGCCATACCAATTAAAAAGCCTGGACGCTGCAAGTGCCTTATGATAGTGAATTTTCATAAAAATGTTTTAAATAGCAAATATGTGTTTTTTTTAAAGAAAACAGATATCAAATTTGGTTACCAGTATAACATATATAGTAAAAATAATGTACCATATTTCATCAAACTAACTTTATTATTTGAAAATGTAAAAAAAAAATTCGAAAATAAACTTAAAATGTTCCCGAAAAAACTAGTTTCCTGGCCACGAACCCTATAGGTTAATAGCAAATTGACCTATTCAAATTTGAGGCATTCAATAAAAACTCGCTACCATAACGCACTTTCTGAGTTCCGAATTTATTTTCTTAGAAACATGCATTATAATTTCGTGGTCTAAATTCCATACATTTAAGGCTGGCTCAGAACTGACACTGATAGGGGGAATCCGTGTGTCTAATTAAAAGAAAACATTGTTTAATCTATTTCAACTGAGCAGATTTTCCTGGTTAACGAACTTATCCAAGCCACTTGCAAAAGGAAGGTACTCACCAAATTTGATCAAAATCGGCCAATTATTTTTTGAGTTATCGGTGTGATATATATATATATATATATATATATATATATATATATATATATATATATATATATATATATATATATATATATATATATATATATATATATATATATATAAATTGAAACTGACCCCGGATATGTGTTCTCGGGGGCCTAATTAGTGCTAATTTGAAGGAATTTTTTCAAAATTCAAAAGTCGAGATATCCTCATTAGTGAATTTTTTAAAAGAAAATTCACTAAAAGAAAACAAACACTTAGCCGCATAGTTCATAGTTGCAATGTTTAAAACGCATTAGCAACTTTCTGTGTGATTGTAACCGCATGACAGCACGCAGTTGTTAACTGCAATTAAGAAACATCTTTTATTTAAATGAAATGTATAAAATAATAATTCTAGAGATGATTGGGTACGGAGATAAAACACAGATCGAAGTTGCTCGCCTCTTTTAAGAGAAATTTGCCGCCTGTATCCCAAGGGACAAACAGTAAAGTTGAAAAGCAACTTCGAGAGTTTGGACATGTAAGGCGCATACAAAAAACTTTCTAATGCACTGCGTAATGGTACCAAAGGGTTGTATGGGCTGCGTTGTAGAGGTAGTACCTTTTGTTTGAATCGGTCGCAGCAAGAGTCATAGACTGGTGGTGGGTTCGGACAACTGGAACTCACAGGGCAGTCAGCTCTTACTTATGGCTCCTCGTGCCACACCCCGGTAACTGCATCGACCTGGAGGCTAAACTAAGTAAGGGTAGCCAGATATGGTGAAAAAATTGTGTAGCGGTGGCTGGCTGCACAAAACTGATCATGGGCGAGAGTTTGAGAAACTTTTACGGTATGAACCAGACAGCAAACAGCGGAGTGGAATCCACAGAATGGCATTTGTACGGCGGTGTGGAAAGTAGGGAGAAACTACCGCACTATATTTTCTCAAGAAAAACAATTATGGCAGTAAGGAACAAAGCAATGGCCCCTAGTCCGTGGCAGACCTTAAATGGTCAAGGGGTGCTAAGAATACCCACGATGACAAACACAAAAACAACACAATTAATTGTAGAAAGCCAATGAAAATTGGCACATGGAATGTTAAAAGCATGTACATGCCGGGGAAGATGCACAACATAAATAAAGAAATGTGCAGGCTGGAAATAAATATCATGGGAATAAGTGAAACAAGATGGCCCAATAGCGGGAAAGTTCAAGTGAACATTTATACTTTTTACTATTCTGGAAACGACGATCCCAAACATTATAATAGCATCGGGATTATGCTGGATCCTGAAACGGCTTGCTCAGTCCTTAAGTTCGTACCACTTTCTGACAGGGCAATGATGATACAGCTCAAGGCAACACCGAATAATTTAAACATCATTCAGGCATAGGCTCCAACATCCGATAAACCAGAATCAGATAATACATTTGTCTACGCGGAAATAAAACAACTGCTGTCCCAAACCAGAAAGGATGAAACTTTAACGCAAAGGTAGGCAAGGGAAGACTGTTGGGGAGCATGGACTAGGAATAAGAAACGAAAGAGGCGATACATGTGGTTTAAACTACCCCCAAGAAGCCTATATACATGGAGATCTCCTCAAGACACACCAGACCATCCAATTAGAAACCAAATTGACTATATCCTAGTACCAAAAAGATACAGAAATGGTATCCGCAGTGTGAAAACTTACCCTGGTGCAGATGTGGAATCAGATCACAATCCCGTAGTAGCCCAAATGCAGATACGATTGAGAAAACTTAGAAAGAAAGTCATAAGAAAACCCAATACGGCAGACCTAAAAGACTAAGCAAGGCATCAAATCATCTCTGACAAACTCAATGAACAACTGAGCAAAGTCCAAAAAATCATAGGGCCTGAATATATAATTGAGGAAAATATAGAGCATACTTGGAGTCAGCTTAAAAATGCTATTTTAGACACGCAAGAATATACAATAACTGTAAACAACAAAAAGAGGCATAAAGAATGGATGACTTAAGAGATATTAGAGTTAATGGACCAACGGCCAAAATTCAAAAATACGCAAAAAGAAAAATATGAAGAAGCTCAGGCACTTGTCAGGACTAAAATCAGCTGGACCAGACAACACTTGTCCAGAATTCCTGAAACTTATAAATGAAGAAAACTTAAAAATCCTGACCAAACTATTTAATACCATCTATAACAATCGATATATAACTCTGGTTATATTCTACATTTGTCCCTATCGCTAAAAAACCAGGCGCAAAAAGATGTGATGAGTTTCGACTAATTAGCTTAATGAGTCAGATCTTAAAGTTGTTTCTAAAAGTGCTACATAATCAGATACATAGAAAATGTGAGCAAGATCTGAGCGAACTGCAGATGGGGTTTTGAGTGGGATTGGGACTTAGAGCGGCTTTGTTTGCGCTATCGGTCCTGCTACAGAAGTGTCGAAATCAGCGAAAGGAATTATACCTTGTTTCATAGATTATGCTAAAGCATTTGATTGTGTCAAACATAGCACGCTGCTAAACATACTAGTAAGTAAAGGTTTAGACTCCCAAGATCTAAAAATTATTCAGTACCTCTATGAACACCAGGTGGCGACAGTGTAGCTTGAAAACACCCAAACAAAAACTGTACCAGATAAACGTGGAGTCAGACAAGACTGTGCACTGAGCCCTATGCTTTTTAACATGTACTCCGAAATTGTATTCCAAAACGCACTTGAAGCAGAAGATGGCGTAGAAGTGAATGGAACCCTGATAAATAATCTACGATATGCCGACGACACAGTTATAATCGCAGACAGTCCTGAGGACTTGCAGCGGCTACTTAACAAGCTATCAGCCGAAGGAGATCTATTAGGCTTAAAAATAAACACCGCAAAAACAAAGATATTGGCGGTAAACCGGAATTCAAATCAACCAATACATATAAACGTATGCGGGACACAGATAACCAAGGTCAACGAGTTTAAATACTTGGGCAGTTGGATCGGCGAAGATCTGAATCCTGATTTGGAAATCAGAGCTCGGATTGAAATGGATAGGGCAAATTTCTTAAAAATGCGAAGCCCGTTAAACGATAGGTCACTTGATATACAAATTAGATACAATTTTGAGAAGTGCTACATATATTCCACGCTTCTGTATGGAGTTGAGGTGTGGACGCTAAAGGTTGTCGGTCTAAACAGACTCGAGGCATTCGAAATGTGGGTGTATCGACGAATGTTGCGAGATCCTCGGACTGCTCACACCACGAATATGGAGGTTTTGCATCGTATGGGCAGAGAATGTGAATTCATCGATATCATAAAAAAGCGAAAAACTGCATATCTCGGTCATGTAATGAGACACAATAGATATGAATTTCTACAACTCACGATAGAGGGTAATATCGAAGGTAGACGTGGACCAGGACGCAGGCAGTGCTCCTGGCTTAAGAACATACAAGATTAGACAGGCTTGGGTTCAAACACTTGCTGCTGAAAAGGGCCCAAGACAGAGAAGAATTCGCGAAAATTGTTGTCGATCTTCGATAGGAGAAGGCACTCGAAGAATAAAATGGTACCAAATTAAATGTTATACTTGGGCTTTAAGAAAAACCCACATACTTTGAGTTGAAAAGCAGCCAAAACGTTGGATGTTAGCCATTCATCGATTATTCGAATATTAAAAGAAAATTAACATTATCCCCATACATCGATACAAACTCAGGAGTTTCATGGAAGACGATTTTGATAAAAAAAATGTCTTTTTGTGAACAAATGATGGTAATGTTAGATAACAATGTTCTCAAAATAGACCATGTTTTGTTTTCTGATGAGTGCAGCTTTACACTTCACTGCCATGCTAATCGTTAAAATTATCCCTACTAGTCTAAAGAGATTCCACGGCGGATGTGCGTAGAACATACGCAATACCCTGAAAAGGTTAATGCCTCGGCAGAAAAGGTTGTAAACCATGTGATTTTTCCCCTTAAGGCTCGTCCGCGTCTCTGCCGCCCTGATAGCTCCGCAGCCTTTGGCTTATTGCGCAGGCCCTTTGTCTTTTCTAGTCCACCCATTCTGAAATCACTGTGCCTCGAACTAATGTGCACAGCAATTGGTAGGGTGAAGTTTGCTCTGTCTCCGGTCAAGGCTGTCCATAGATCAGTTGTTTTGCGGTCCAGAGCTTGACACTCGGACAAGATGTGCTGAGCTGTTTCCTCCCTCTCGCCACAGAGTCTGCATGCCAGGTCCCCCTCAAATCGCCCCATTTTATGCCGGTGTTTCTTGACGGATATGTGTCCCGTCAAGAGTCCTGTTATGTTCCTGAGCTGTACTCAGCTCCACAGCTCTCTTAAAACTGGGTTCATCAATTACTAACTTCCCATGTCTGAGCCCTGTACAGTCTGCCCAGTACACCTTATGTTCGTTCCTGACCCAGCACTGAATGGATCTCCTGGCAGTGCTTTTCGTCACGCCCAGGACCGGTTCTGGTCCCATAAATGGTTCTGCTGACCCTCTTTTCGTGAGACTGTCAGCTTCTTCATTGCCTTTGACCCCCGAGTGACCCGGCACCCAGATGAGGGTGACCTCATTTTGCCCAGCCAGGTCGCTCGCCTCGTCTCGGCGTTCACTTAGCAGCCTGGAGTCTACCAGTGGGCTACTTAGGGCCTTAAGGGTTGTCTAGCTGTCTGTGGCTATGAGAATCCGCTTGTTAATGTAGCCCCTCCTCTTGTTCTCTCGCACGCAGTGCAAGATGGCGTACATTTCGGCCTAAAAGACCACTGCATGAGCTCTGAGGTAAATACTGTGACTTACCCTCGGTCCTTCCGAATAAACGCCAGCCCCCGTCCCACGCTCCCCGCCGGATCCGTCCGTGAACCAGACGAGCGCGTCCCGTGTTAGGCCCAGCGTCTCCCCCAGCCATGCCTCGCGGTCGGTGATTTCCACTGTAAAATTGTTTTCCCTGCAGATTCGCGGGCTCGCAAAGTCTGGCCCTATTTCAAGCATGGCCTGCTTCACGATCTCCTGAATTTTGCAGTGGCCCCTGCAGCCTGGGTAAACCACGTCATTAGTCCCTTTTTCATTGATGGCAATTTGAATGGAGATAAACTGTTTAGCATTGCTCCAAAATAATTTGGTATTAACTTTTGCCAACTTACACCCTGATCAAGCAAACCCACAAGTTGCAGCGAATGTGATATAGTTCAGCACACTACCAAATCAATGTCTGACAGTACCTCGGCTTAACATTTTTAAATCGGTGGATAGGGAGGCGATGATCGTTAGAATGACCAGCACGATCACCCGAACATACGCTATTAGACTACTTATAGGGATATGTGAAAAGCATGGGATTCAAAACTAAAGCACGCGATTTAATTGACTAAGAAGAAGAATAACGTTTGCGATTAAGTCGGTCGCGCCTCAGTGGGGTATCACAAGCCCAGCTCCCCCTTTAACAATTTTGGGGGTTGCAACTATCATTTAAAGAGGGGTTGAATGTAGGGGTGAGTTTGCACGTTGCAAGATGCCATGATTTTTCATAAATATAATAATATAATAATATTTGGCGGTTCCACACTATATATAAAGATAAACAATAAAAATGAAACTGACCCTGCACATGGAATATAATTACATGATCATTTCTACGTAATTTCGATTATGTCTGAAAATGATTCATCAACAAATTGTAATTTAAGAGAAGCGTTTGCGCGAAGCACAACTAGCAAAACCGTGCAGTCTTTAAATTCTGCAGGAAGGTAATTATGGAGTTGGGTGTATTTTTGTTCGAGTCAGCACATTCTAACGTCTAGGTTCAGTTATTAGCAGTTATGTTAGTTAATTTAAAAACAGCTTTATATGAAACACTATACGTTATTTAATTTTCAAGCATAGGTTGTGCTTAAAATAAATTACCATGACAAGGCAACCGTGCTAGTTGAATGAACTGAAAAAAGTAATTCTCAGCAAATTCTATTATAGGTATGTGTGTTTGCGATGGTTGTTTCTATACACTGCAAAAGTGGCGTAAAATTAAAAGCCACATAAAAAATCTAACGGACGCTGACTTATGCATGGAACGTTTGGTATATTCGTTTAGTAACCACTGACCACCATAGACCCATCAAGTAACATTTTCGATCGTTAACATTTATTGAAACAGGATTCAAGCCACTAAGTTTTGTTATCAGTATAAGACCTAATTGACTCAAAAACGCTCTCTTCATTAGCGCAAACTGGCTGTTACCGCACATAAGTGAAAACAATGTAATTAATTTTATCTGCCCTCACTATGGTAAGTAGGCTATTGCCATAATGTTTTCATATAGGTACGTTAATTTTACCTGAAAAGTGCGCCGTTCCAGACTCAGATTTTTGTTTGCTATAAATTGAGATATTTATTCAACAGTCTTATATCAAATAATTATATACCGACTTTACAAAAAATTCGAACATCCATTAAGAATTGATCAATTTTATTAAAATTTATACATAAATAAAGTGTGTTTAATCAAATTTAAAAAACGAAACTAAAATATTAAATGTAAGGCTAGATGTATTCTCACCACAATTAGAACCGTAGACCGGTTTTGCTCTAATTAGAGCTCGTCAGTACGGTATACTAATTGCAGCGAAAATACACCTATAGAGTAATACGGCTATGGTAGCCAGCCTTCCACCACTGAGTGGTAAGACACGAAGCAACGTGCTGCCACCTAGTTGCAGAACCAAGTAGTATGTTGTCACGCCAGCTCCAAATAACACAAAGTGTTAAAAAATAGAGACTGTATACAACCAACTAACAATTTAGTAAATTGTCACCCCTGGCCCATTTCTTCCCAAATATAGGGACAAAGTGTGTAAGGCTAGATGCATTCTCACCACAATTAGAACCCATATTTGGAAAGAAATGGGCCAGGGCTGACAATTTACTAAATTGTTAGTTGGTTGTATACAATCTTTATGTTTTAACATTCTGTATAATTTGGAGCTGCCGTGACAACATATTACTTGGTTCCGCAACGAGGTGGCGGCACGTGTAAAAACATGTCTTACATCTATCTCACTTAGTTTTAAAATATTAAATAATAACCAAGTTATTTATTAATGAGTGGGTCCGTTGCGCTTTCTTATCCATTCGATAACCCTTTGAGGCATGCTTCAAATTAAATGATTTATGGTTAAGTTTTGGAATGCTGGCTACCATAGCCGTATTACTTTATAGGTGTATTTTCGCTACAATTGGTATGCCGTATTGACGAGCTCTAATTAGAGCGAAACCGGTCTACGGTTCTAATTGTGGTGAGAATACATCGAGCCTTACATACTTTGTAACAAGCACCTTTAGCTTTGTTGCGGGAGGTCAAATATCTGGGGGTGATCCTGGACCACAAACTAACATGGGGATCGCAATTAGAACGAGTAGTGAGGAAGGGAGTAGCGACCCTCTGGCAGCTGCGTCGTGTGATAGGGAGGACCTGGGGACTTAATCCTCAGATCCTTCATTGGATCTACACTGCGATCGTCAGGCCGAGAATCCTTTATGAAGCGTTGGTCTGGTGGTGTGGTGTGAACCAAACTACCAGCAGGAAGCTGGCCTAAACTCCAAAGGCTGGCATTCCTGGGTATCACAGGCGCTATGAGGACGACACCCTCAGCCGCGCTAGATGTCCTGTTAATGCTGCCACCGCTTCCCATCTGTATCAGAAAAGAGGCTATGGCGTCGCATCTTAGAATGCGAGACCCAGGAAACTGGTGCGGAGAGGGAGCAGTAATAGGGTATGCAAGAGTCGCCAAGGAGGTGGAAAAGGAAATTCCGATTTCCGCCATAAAGGTGCGGGATGCCGAGGACGATATTAGGTTGACTAGGCCACACACCCTCAGGATACCCAGTAGGGATCAGTGGAGGGAAAATGAGGTTGCATTCCAGCCCGCAAGCCTGGTCTGTTTCACCGACGGATCGCGGCTGGAGGACCAACAATCCTCCGGGGCAGAAATATACATCGAGGGCCTAGGGGTGCGCGAGAGCTATGCTCTTGGCGGATATAACACGGCATTCGAAATAGAGGTGTATGCTATCCTGTCTGTGGCCAATAGACAGGATGTGAAGAGGAGTCCCGATAAATGTGTGCACATCTGCTCGGATAGCTAGGCGGTCCTCCGGGCAGTCTGCGCGGCCAGAATCAGGTAAACACTGGTTCAGGAGTGCACTGACGCCCCCAGAGGACTAGCCAGGACCAAGGAGGTGCAACTGGTGTGGGTTCAGGGACACTGTGGCGTAGCGGGAATGAGGTGGCGAATAATCTCGCAAGACTTGGTTCCATGCGGCCGTTCTGTGGCCCGGAGCCTGCGATAGGCATAAGTAGGAAGACGGTCTCTGTCGCCTTACACAGGTGGACAGAGGAAGCAATGGCGAGGCACTGGAAGTCGGCTGGTGGCTGCAGGAAGGCGAGGAACTTCGTGGAGGGGCCGGACAGTGACAAAGCTGTATGGCTACTCGAAAGGAGTCGACCTACGCTTTGCCGCCTCCTTGGGGTGCTGACAGGCCACTGCGCCGTTAGAAGACACCTCACATTGATAGGCGTAGAGAGGGATCCCATTTGACAGGAATGCGGCGAGGATGAAGAAACGTCCTACCACTTCCTGTGTGAATGCGAGGCTTTTGGGAGTCTTAGAGCAGAATTGTTCGGATCGAGGACTCTGCAGAGAAATCAGGTAAGTACCGTCCCATTGAAGACCGTCACGGCCTTCATCTCGAGGTCGAGGCGGTTTGGCGACAGAACCGAGGAAGAGTAGAGCATGGTTGCTGGGGTTGGCAAAAAGGGCCCATTGTGGCCTACTTGCTTTGCGATGGCCTCCCCACCATTGCTACTACTACTACATACTTTGTCCCTATATTACGGAAGAAATGGGTCAGGGCTGACAATTTACTAAATTGTTAGTTGTTTGTATACAGTCTCTATTTTTTAACTTTTTGTGTTATTGGGAGCTGCCGTGACAACATCCTACTTGGTTCCGTAAAGAGGTGGCGACACGTGTAAAAACGTGTCTTATATCTCACTTAGTTATTTAAGAATGAGTGGGTGCGCTGCGGTTTCTTATGCATTTGATAACCCTTTGAGGCAAGCTTCAAATTAAATGATTTATGGTATCCTGAGGAATGTCATCTCAGGCTTCTTTAATTGGGCGACGAAGGCCAACTAGGTTATTTGGTGGTTGTGCTAAATTACCCAGTCAATTGCCAATCATATTCCACACATGTTCTATTGGTGACAAGTCTGGAGAGCTAGAAGGCTATGGAAGCAGGGTTACGTTATTTTTTGTAAGAATATTGTAGTGATTCTTGCTGTATGAGGACATGCGTTGTCTTGTTGGATGGAAAAGGGGATGAATTAACCCCCGTAGGTATGGTAGTGCAACAGGCTACAGTACGTTTCGTATGTAATCATTTGCATTCAAACACGAAAGGCGACCTGCCACCGTATGTACCATACCACCATCCCCGTGTAACGCCCGTATGCCGTTCCACAACAAATTCTGAATCTCTGCGTTTTCCACGTAATCGCCTTACTCTTCTGTGACCATCATGGACCCAAAGATATAATCGGGACTCGTCAGAGAACACAACAAGGTTACATTCACCACATCCCTATTTGATCTGCCGTTAGACCACTCAAGCCGAGGAGCTTGATGTCGAGGTGTCAGTGGGAGACATGTTTATTAAGTTTTGTTTAAATGTTTGTACTTGGATTTGTTCTGGCCTTAATTGTTTCTTATTGTTTGTTTGTTGAATTTAGTATTGTTCCCAGATTTCCATTTTTTTGTGGTCTTTAACATGTTTCATTCGTTGTAATTGGGTGATGGTTTTTGGTGTTTTGTGTTGTGAATGTGTGTAGCTACGTTTTATTTGTAGATAGGTATGTGGGTTTTATCTAATGCTGTTATATGTTCCTTGAATCTTGTTTCTATTGATTTTTTGTCATTCCTATATATTTTTTATTGCATGTATTACATTCTATTTGATATATTCCGTTTAATTCATGTGGGTTGTGTTCTTGTTTTTTATTTATTTTGTTATTGGTTTTGTAGCTCATTTTTGATAAGGCCATACAAATAGACAAATTATCAAACCACAGTGATCAAGACAGGAGACCGATACACACGACACAGTCCGAAGGCACAACCAATCAGAGAACAGTAAACCGACCAATAGAAGCTCACGGCGCAGGCGCCACGTACAATCTCAGACGTAGACCAAACAGGAGCGATAACAGTCAGTAGCGTGCTGATGATGAACCGGGACGGTTCGAAACTGCAGTCCACGCAAACCAATAAGAAATCACAAACGTACAGCAAACAAATAGAGTATGTATATATATATATATATATATATATATATATATATATATATATATATATATATATATATATATATATATATATATATATATATATATACTGAAGTCTGAAACAAACCTTAGAAATGGGTTGTAGAAACTGTAATTCGCGCTCATTTAAATTGTTTTTTCGAAAAAACGAAAATTGTTACAGGCAATTTTTTTTTGAAATAAATTCGCTAAAAAGATCAAATATTTTGCATCTGGGTATATATTCAATAAATGAATCGCATCTAGTTAAATCCAGTTAAATATGTTGGTATGTGCAGTGCCAAAGCGGATAACAGACCAGGAGTAATGTTCTTAAAAATAATGTGATATCAAATATTGTACTTACTACATAACACGAGGCCCATCCACAAAATTTTGCAATACAAAAAGGCAAGTATCTTTTATTCGGTATAATTAAAGTACTAATATATTGTTACTTCCCCACACAGGTTGCGAAATACAAAAATGTATGGTAACTGTAAAAATGTTGACTGCGGATGTTGACTGATCTTTGCGTTTTTAGGACCAGTAGAACGATTTTAGCTATTTTAATAGTACGATTTCAAGTTTGTATCTTGCGATTGTGCGAATGGTATATTGCCGCAGCCAAACCTTCTTTTAATTAAAAATAAAAGCTTTTATCTGACAGTATACTGCCAGACAGTGCACAAATCGAATATTTAATTTAGTTGACTCTGTTAAATAATCATTGCATCAAATTTGGTATTTTGAAATTCCAAAATCGTATTTACTCATTTTTAGCCTAATTTCTCTTATGGAGCGGTAACGGCTTTCAAATTAAAAAAAAACTTTTTTCAAATTAGTCCGAATTAGAGGCCCTAGAACCAATATCCCAGCTCAGTTTCAGACTTACAATGTATACATATACATATACATACATACATATATATATATATATATATATATATATATATATATATATATATATATATATATATATATATATATATATATATATATATATAATATGCATTACTAATATTAAAAAGTAACGATGATTCTTATACCTATTCGATACTTATCGGATCCCTTTATGCCTAATTGTTGAATTACGAAATAAGTGCTGTAAAGATTTTCATGAATCTTACACCACAAGCACTCTAGATTATCTCGACTCACCGATCTCTTCATCGAGTATAAAATTTTTATTCAATCCATATCCAAAAACGCAATAAATTGTGCCAGAAAATTTTCTATTTTATCAGACTCTATGACCAGTAATTAAAAACTAATTTGCAATTTTTGAATTAAAGCAGTGGATGTTTGAAACAAAAAGAGTTTAAAATTTAAGTTTTGCCTCATCTCAATACTTTTTTTAAGCAGACCCCGTATTACTTGACAGTTTATAAATTTTTAACTTTGCCAAACAACCAGATAACAAGGTACCATGCATTTCTTTTATTCATTGTAATTTATATGTGTTATTTGTGTTTTATGTATAACAAACGTAAAAACCAGGAAATTCTAACATTTCAGTTTATTTAAAACAAGCACATTTTTACTGGTTTTGATATTAAGAATATAATCTAGATCTGGTTAGACTATGTGCTACATACAGATGCCAAGACTTTTTCTCTGGCTTTTAAATGCTTGTTATCTTCTTCACTAACGGATTTGTCTTTTACTGCATCGCTGATAGGAAGAAAATTTAAAATCTTTGTACGCACCCATGCTATAAGTAAAGATCCGTTGCTACCTTAGGGTATTTTGATCTAAAAATAAAATAAGAATGACATATAAAAATCCCAAAATATCTATGCCATATATATATATATATATATATATATATATATATATATATATATATATATATATATATATATATATATATATATATATATATATATACATATAATCGAAACAATGATAACCCTAACAACAACTATAAAAACTCTGGGCGCAGCAAGTGCGTTATGAAAGTGAATTTTCATAAAAATGTTTTTAATTACAAATATATCGCTCTAATGCGAGCAGGCATCAATTTGGTTACCGGTATAACCTATATAGTAGGAACAATGTACCATATTTTATCAAAATAATTATTTGAAAATGTACAAAATTAATCCGAAAATAAAGTTTAAATGTGTCTGAGAAAACTGGTCTCCTAGCCAATGAACCTTAGGTTATTGAAATTTGAGACATTTAATGAAAATTCGCAACAAAAACGCCCTTGCTGCGTTCATACAAAAATTTTCCAAAAATAAAGTTGAATGTTGGTTTCCTAACCAACAAAACTTACGTTAATAGCAAATTGAGTTATTGAAATTTGAAGGATTTAATGAAAATTTTCTACCAAAACGCACTTACTGCGTCCAGATTTTTTCTTACAAACTTGCATCATATTTCGATAAAAATGCTAAAATACAGTAATGAATTTGTTCTACGAAAATTAGCTAAAAATTATAGACCGTTAAACCATAAAATTCACTAAACCTACAGCGAAAGCACCAACTTAACTAAACCGACAGCCAGAGCATCAGAGAAAGGGTCTATTTGAAGTGAATTTTCTGTAAATATTTTAGAAAAATGAAGGGCAGTGACGGTTGAATCTGAAACTTAAAGGTTCGCAAAACACTCTCTTTGCAACATTTTCTTTTCAAAATCCGTATTTGTTTCACGTTCTTTATATAAACATTGCCAATTTTGACGTTTTAAATTGCGAGTTTGACGTTTTAAATTGCGAGATTGACGTTTTGAGGAAAACTTCAAAATTTGTTGCTTTAGCTGTCCGTAACTTTTTTGTCCTTAAACTTATAGACCTAAATTTTGGTTATGGCTAGAAGGGATTTCCTATACCATGACTGCAGCTCGACTACGGCGGTCTGAAGTCGTTCGGTTATTATCCTCGGCTGAGTGGAGCTGCTGAGGATGGTAGTGTCGTCTGCGTACAGTGCGTATGTCACGTTTAGGGGCGCTGTCGGAATGTCTGCGACAAATATATTGTACAGCATAGGGGAGATAGCAGAACCCTGCGGGAGACCAGCCGTGGCTGGGTACGTTCTAGATCTGGCTCCAAGATGTTTGACCTGGTACTTCCTCTTTGTTATTTCCGGAAATATGATTTTTTTTAGAAAGAAAACACAAAATTTTCCGGGAAAACCTGGTCCGATTTTCCTGGCTAACGAACTTATCCAAGCCACTTGCCAAAGGAAGGTACTTACCAAATTTGATCAAGATCGGTCTATTATTTTTTGAGTTATCGGTACGATATATATATATATATATATATATATATATATATATATATATATATATATATATATATATATATATATATATATGTGTGTATGAATAAACACGGATCTCCCCATTAGTGAATTTTTTAAAGAAAATTCACTAAAAAGAAAATTTGAATCACCAACGCCTTATGGGCCACCCTGTAATTGTAGAAATATTTTTGATGAGATGTAGCTCAAGACACCCTATAATTAATGTATACATTTTTTTTCGTATCTTGTGTAATGACGGATATATTGAACTTTAAAGATTTTTTACGAAAATTCGACAAAAATGATATACCATTAACCGATAAACTCTATAGCCAACACTACTGCCAAAGCATCAGAGAAAGGGTCTATTTGAAATGAATTTTCTGGGAATATTGTAGTAAAATGAAGGACAATCACGATTGAAACTAAGACTTCAGGTTTTGTAAAACATTCTTGAGACATTTTCCTTCCATAACTTATATTAGTGTCAGGTTCATTGCCTAACTATTACCAATTTTGACGTTTAAAATCGCGACTTTTGACGTTTTGAGGAAAACCCAAATTTATTTTTCTTTAAATTCCTGTAACTTTTTTGTCCTTTAACCTACAAAGCTAACCAAATTTGGCGGCCCTTAATTTATAATTTTTTTTTCGAAAGAAAACACAAAATTTTCTGCGAAAAACTCGGCGGATTTTCCTGGCTAACGAACTTATCCAAGTCAGTTGCGAAAGGGAGGTACTCACCAAGTTTTATCAAAATGTCGACACATAAATATATATATATATATATATATATATATATATATATATATATATATATATATATATAAACATATAAAGTCTGTAATCGACCTCGGATTTGGGTTCCAGGGGTCCTCCTAAATAGCGCTCACTTAAAGAAATTTTTTCAAAATTCAAAAGTCAGGATCTCCTCATTAGTGAATTTTTTCACAATTCAGTAATAATGAAATAAGTAACCAATAACGGGAATAGAAACAGTTTCTATATAACGAACATATCGACACATACAGTGGGTCCAGTTTAAAATGCAGTATATGGGAATTTTGAAAACGGTAAGCGATACGAACTCGATTAAATAGGACGGGAGTCTGATAATCTGAGTTCGCATCTTTTATCTGTTTTACCCTTCAGAAATATATCATAGGCCACTAGATATAAGTGAAAAACGGAAATTGTTTTCTGTGTTTGCTTATATATATATATATATATATATATATATATATATATATATATATATATATATATATATATATATATATATATATATATATAGTGTGTGTGTGATTTTAAAGCGCAACACTCCCTTATCTTGGAACGCGTTGACCGATCGAATGGTTCTTTTATCATGTGTTGGTATTCGATGACCTTTCCTTAACTTAATATAAAAAAAAAATTACCCTTTTCATTGCCTACTATGACTCTTTAAATGGGGTAGAATTTTCGACATACCCTATTAGGCAATTTTTTTCGGCAATATGGATCGCAGAATCGATTTCGGCGCACCCAGTTTACTCTTGTACCAAATTTGAGTCCTCTACTGCATGAAAGGTGTTTGTAATTCAAGAGTCAATTTTCGATTTTTCAAACTTTTTGAGTTGTTTTGTATAGAAACTGCATCTGCTTACGGCGAATGTTAGTTGAATGTATGCATTATCTATAAACGGAATTGAATACTATATCATATACAGGATGTTTTCTGTGATCCCCGAAAAACATTAAAGTGATTTTCCTTAATGTCACAGAAATCCAGATAATTTTAACCTGATCCATAATTATAAGACCAAAAAACTCGGGAACGGAGATTTGTACTTTAATAGACTTTTATAATACCAAATAACAAGAACTAATAACTGTAAATGACATGGGCAAGAAATGATAACAAAATAGAAATGACAAAAATTAAATAAACTCGTCACAATGTGACCAGAACTAATTATAAAGAAACGATTTCAATTACAATAATTTATATTTTAAAGCTTATTATATTCCAGGTAACCACCTTCATTCACTATGCACTTTTCATACTGTCTCCTTAAATTGATTTTCGTGTGTCTAGGATGTTCTGCTGTTATGCATCCACAAGCTTGTACAATTATTTGCCCTAATTCCTGCGCATTCTGAGGTCTGTTTTGTATAATTTTTGCCTGAAGTAACCCCAAATGAAGAGGTGTCAAACTGCTGATCGAGGCGGCCAATGTATCAGAGATTATTTCACACTATCCATTTTATAGACAATTGGGCCATCCTCAAACAGCGTTAGTGCTGTGAACTGGGGCACCATATAGTTGAAAAATAATTGATCTTCAGTCTTGTATTGACAATTCTTCTAAAATATCGATGAATTGTTGTCTTATGAAATCTAAAAAAGTATGTCCATTTAAAGTCCTAAAATATCCCAAGCCAAACATTAACTTTTGCTTAATATTGTCTTTTTGAATTTATAAACCACTTAGGGTTATTATCAGCCCAATAACGTGCATTTTGAGTGGATACTACGTCATTCGTAGTGGAAGCTGCTTCGCCGGTGAATGCAATATTATCAGGGAAGTTATCATTCTGCTTAGATACTGATATATAAATCTCGAGATGCATGTCTTAAACTAGTGTACCTATTTTGTTGAAAATGCTCAACTATGATGTCCGTACTTGTATTATCTCCGTGTCTTGTTTTCTTCGTAGGAACCACTGTCCAAGTATTGTCGAACACTTCATTTATTCTAAACTTTGTTGTGTGATGGATTGGTTGATGATTTGGATGCTTTCGAATAAATTATTCTGCGCCTTCCCTGGAAGATCTTGAGTTATCACCAACAAGACGAATAGTTTCTACTTTTTCTACTAAACTTAACCGCGACATAATTAAATGAAGCTAAACCAACTAGTTATTTATTAGAACTGTCAAAGTTCAACAAACAAATTATTGATTTTTAAAGATAAGAGAAAATCACATTAATGTTTTTCAGGGCATCGCAGAAAACATCCTGTATATTATAGGGAGTTCAAATTTCGTTTATGCATGGGGTCCCTAATCGAGTAGTAAATTAACATTCGCCGTGAATAGATACACTTTCTATACAGGGAAAATCAAAAAGTAAAAAAAAAAACTCTTGAATTACAAATACCCTATATGAGATAGATGACTCAAATTTGGTACAAGAATAAACTAAGTACGCCGAAATTGCTTCTGCTATCCAAAATGCCGAAAAAAAATTGCCTAATAGGGTATTTCGAAAACTCGACTCCTCTGAAGTCATAGTAGGCACTGAAAAGGGAAATTTCAATTTTTTTATACAGCTAAAGAAAGGTCATCGAGTACTAAGAACCACTTGATTCAGTCAAAATAAAAAATTGACAAGTATTAGCTTATGAATTTTTTTTAGAGGAATTGTCCAAACAATCTATCACTTCTTTAAACATAATCGGCATTTCCCAAATTTGCATGAAAGTATTTAGTAAACTAATTAAGTTATTTATATAAATTTTGTAACGAATGTTGCTTTACTATGTGCAAAACTGAAGATTTTAACTGTATTTGAAATTGAGTTAAGAAATTTTATAACATTTTAATGAAAATTCTCTAAAATAATGCACTTGCTGCATCTTGGTTGTTTGATTTTTAAGAAAAATCGAGTTGCGCAGCAGTTCTAACATGGGTAAGTACAGGGAAAGTTACTAGTTGTTTCTTTTCCCTTCATAGGCAAAAGAGATATAGAGACTTATTCTCTAGCTTCACAGTGCTTATTTTCTCGAACCGGTGTCGCCATTTAACATCTTCTGCCTGACGATGCCCCAAAAGGCGAAACCGCTTAGTTTTTCCTGCCTGGCGATGACCTAAAAGACAAAACTGGTCGTAGAGAATAAAACAAGCACTTGTGCAACCAGAGAAGAAGTATCTACATATAGATGTAAACAGATACAGATTTAGTATAGAACAGTTTTACCAAGTAAGGGCAACAGTAATTAATAAGTAATTTATGTGTTTTATTTGAGTCACATTTTTCGAGAGTAAAAAATTTTCTATTGCTAGTATTAAAAACGATAATTACCTGTCCTGTAGTTGTTAAATTTTCATGTAATTTTACATGATCACTAGATAGCGGCTGTTCTGAAAAGAAAAAAAAAACATGGTGAAGGTTGCAATAATCGACAATAATGTAAATAAAAACAACGTTTCTTATACGAGAGAGAATTTTGAGCGTTGGCGTACTAAATTTTCTTATTTTTGCTCTTGTTATCATAGTAAGTAAATAAAAAAAATTGTAAGCATCCACATTCTGGCTTTAACTGCGCCTTTAAATTTATGAACTTCGTTGTCAGGTCACTATTGTATAAACACCTTATATATTTATTTTATATTTTATTTTATTTCAACAACACACCACGAGGGCTTACAGCTTAAATACTATCGTACCGTGGGTGTCGACAAGGAGGAAAGAGGCAACTTGTTAATTCTGGACATGAAGGTTTGGAGGTTCGGGAGAGAAGGAAAAACATGTGCCGGCAAGGAATTCCACAACTTGGAAGTCCTCGGGACAAAATAGAGGGCATAACAAGATGCTCTATGTCTGGTGACCTGGACAGTAAAAGGGTGCATTCGCTCTGTTCCCCTGGTAGATTTGTTGGGGGCAGCAGGTGGAGGAACTATGGAAGAAAGCTCCTCTGAGCAGTGCCCGTGCAGATATCTATAAAAGATAGAGAGGTTACCAACGGCACGTGGACAGTAAAAGGGTGCATTCGCTCTGTTCCCCTGGTAGATCTGTTGGAAGCAGCAGGTGGAGGAACTGTGGAAGAAAGCTCATCTGAAAAAGAAAGAGAGAGAGAGAGAGGTCACCAACGGCACGTAGGTGGGCAAGGGATGGCAGCCTTTGGGTGAGGGTAGGTTCACCGATGGGACGTATAGGTCTCTTCTGAATGGAGTCCAGGATAGCGAGCGTAGAAGCGGCAGCAGCACCCCATATGTGGGAGCAGTATTCGAGGTTTGGTCTTATTTGTGAAGTATATAAGGTATAGAGATTAGCTGGTGAAAAGTATTTGCGAGGTTGGAAGAGGAAACCTAATTTCTTAGCAGCCGCTTCTGCAATTGATGTGACATGTTGGTTCCAATTGAGATTTCGATCCACAGAAATGCCAACAAGTGAAAAGGACTCATTACTTTGAATAATCTGGTTGTTTATTGTGATGGGTCTAGTGCTGATGTATCTCTTGTGAGAAAGAAAGCAAGACTGTGATTTGGTGGGGTTGAATTGTACAAGATTTCTACTTCCCCAGTCTAATATTTTTTTGGAGATCCACGGAGATAGAACCCCCCATGAGTCTGCGATCCTCATCTAATTGGGCTAAAGAGACAGGCTTAGAATATTGTATATTTGAGTGGAGGGTGCTATCGTCTGCGTAACTGTGAACTGGATTGGATGTACTAGAGAGGCGGTCATTGATGTGGAGAAGAAACAAAGTAGGGGCTAAAGCTGAACCTTGAGGGACTCCTGCATTAATTGGACACAGTTTAGAGGAATGGCCATCTACGACAACAGAAATGCTCCGGTTGGAGAGGAAATTTGCTGTCCACGTACAGAGTTTTGGTGGTAGGCCATAGGCCGGTAGTTTATTAAGCAGCTCTGCGTGCCAGACCTGGTGGAATGCTTTGGATATGTCTAGAGCGACAATCTGGGATTCACCGTGTAGTTCCATAGACTTTTTCCAAGAATGGGTGACAAAGGAAAGGAGGTCAGCAGTCGTTCTGCGCCGACGGAATCCATACTGCCTGTCGTGGACTAGACTGTGTTTTTCAAGAAATTTTAGTAATTCGGTGTTTATATACTTTTCCATCACTTTAGAGACGACTGAAAGGAGAGAAATAGGCCTGTAGTTGCTAGGAAGCGCTTTGGATCCTTTCTTGGGGATGGGTTGTACTCGAGCAGTTTTCCAGTTACTAGGCAATATGCCGTTATTGTAAGATGTCTGAAACAGACGAGTCAGGACAGGAGCAATATACAGGGAGATTGATTAGGACCATAAAGTCCAGTATATTCTATGTATTTTGAGGTATCAAAGTAAAAATTACGGAGATTATAGCAAGCATTAAGCTTAATATTTTAAGATTGGTTACAATGCTACAGGGTGTTCAATGACACCGTGCCAGATCAATGTTATATATTTTTTAATGAAATACCCTATATTTTAGTTTAAATTTGAAATCCGCTTTACTTCCCAATTACAAGAATATAAAGTTGTAATATGTTATATAAGGTATTTGCAAAGTTATAACCAATTTTCCATGAAAATTGTAACAAGTTCAACGCCACGTATAATTTAAAAGGACTACAAGAACAATGATCTATTGCAGCCGTAGTTTTTTAGTTACTGTGAAAATTGATAAAAATGATTGATTTTGTTAATATTCATTAAATCGATTACTGGGTGAATCAAAACACAAACTGATTATTTTCTCAGTTTTTGAGTGAATTTTCTTAAAAAAATTCACTAATGGGGAGATCCCGACGTTCAAATTTTGAAACAATTTCTTCAAATGAGCGCTATTTAGGACCCCTGGAATCCAAATCCGATATTTTGATAACACTTGGTGAGTACCTTCCTTTTGCAAGTGGCTTGGATAAGTTCGTTAGCCAGGAAAATGCGCCGAGGTTTTCCCGGAAATTTTTGTGTTTTCTTTCGAAAAAAATCGAAAAAATTTATATCTCCGGAATTAACAAAGTAAGGGCAACCAAATTTCATACGCGGGTTTATATCATTATAGGTAAGTTACCGAACAAAATTTAGATCTGTAGGTTAAAGGACAAAAAAGTTACAGGCATTTAAAGAAAAATAAATTTGGGTTTTCCTCAGAACGTCAAAAGTCTCGATTTTAAACGCCAAAATTGGTAATATTTAGGCAATGAACGTGAAACTAATATGAGCTATGGAAGGAAAATGTCTCAAGAATAATGTTTTACAAAGCCTGAAGTTTTAGTTTCAATCATCATTGTCCTTCATTTTACTAAAATGTTCCCAGAAAATTCATTTCAAATAGACCCTTTCTCTGATGCTTTGGCTGTCGGTTTAGTTAAGTTGATGCTTTCGCTGTAGGTTTAGTGAAGTTTATGGTTTAACGGTCTATAATTTGTAGCTAATTTTCGTAGACCAAATTCGTTACTGCATTTTAGCATTTTTTTAATCGAAATATGATGCATGTTTGTTAGAAAAAATCTGGACGCAGAAAGTGCGTTTTGGTAGCAAATTTTCATTAAATCCTCCAAATTTCAATAACTCATTTGCTATTAACGTAAGTTTTGTTGGTTAGGCTCAAATAATTATTTTGATAAAATATGATACATTGTTCCTACTATATAGGTTATACCGGTAATCAAATTGATGCCTGCTCGCATTAGAGCGATATATTTGTGATTAAAAACATTTTTATGAAAATTCACTTCCATAACGCACTTGCTGCGTCCACAGTTTTTTATTGCAATTGATCTGCCTGTATTTCATGTAACTATCGTAAGGTGTTATCATTATACTTTAATTTTTTTAAGCATTTCCTATCCCCAAAATTATTAGTTTTTGACATTTTCATTTTCTATTCAAAGTATCGATTAGGAATCTAAATTTTTGAGAATTATGAGATGGCCACGATTTATTTGTCAAAAACTAACAGTTTACCATTATTGTCTGTGAATTCAGTGGTCAAATAGCGAATACAGAAAGAAAGCAAGTTTATTTCAAATAAATCTTACAAAAATGCTATGACGGAAAAAATATAAGAAACACTATGTATGTTACTAAAATACAATAAATCTGAATTACAAAAGGTATTCAAAAAGACCTTCAAAGACATCTATGCATGTCTGAAAACGTTAATTGAAAGAGTTACTTACGTTACAAAGCATTTGTATACTAACATTTCGAAATTCATTTGTTATTATCTCCTTCATGTCATTTCTTGTTGTTGGGGTTGTTTCATAAACTCCATTCTTAATATAACCCCAAAAATGAGTCCATTTTATTTAATTATGGTAACCTGGGTGGTCCAGAAAGCTGACCATCAGCTTCAACTTGAATTAGTAGATTATGGTGATTACGGTGCTCGTAGCACCGTCATGTAAGAACCACATTTGCTGATGTATATGAAGTGGACCCTCTTCTAGTAATACGGGTAACTAGTTTACTAAAAAGTCTAAATACATCTCAGCATTTAAATCCTCATCAAAAAAATATGGTCCTACTACATAGTTACCAACAAAAGCTCCCCACACATTTAACGACCATCTAGTTTGACGGTGTGCAATTACGTGGTATGGATTACTTGCGGATAATAGGGGAAGTTGTGGCTGTTAACAGACCCATTTCTATGAAACGTAGCTTCAGCTCCAAATAGCACATAGTCAAATTTTTTTGTTATATGGCCCATTCACAAAATAGTAATCTCATCCCAAAATCATTATGGACTTCAATGTCCATAATAAGGAATGGCTAGGATCTTCAAAAACCGATCCACGAGGAAGAGCAGCGGAGGCCTTTGCAGTCAGCAATTCTTTAGCAAATATGGTTCAGCAACCTACTTGCTTTCCTCGTATCCCAACACACAGCTCAAATCCCTTGGATCTCCTTCTTACTACAAATCCTGACTGCTATAAGATATCAGTCACCGCTCCCTGGGTCGCTCAGACCACGCCTAGGTCACTGCTTCCTGCGCAATGCAACACGAGGTCACACAGTCATCACACTCACGTATCGTTTAGCACTACAACTCCGCGAACTGGGACGAAATGCGACATTACTCTTCCTCATTTCCATGGGCGTCTGTCTGCTTCCGTCTTCCTGACCCCTCTGATATCTCACAAAACGTCACCGAAATTATCCAAGCTGGCATGGAATTATTTATTCCACGTGCACAGAAAACCTCTGCAGCCACTTAAAAGCCCTGGTTCTCTAAATCATGTGACAAGGCCAGACTTGGAAAGGTCAAAGCTCACAAAAAGCTTCTACACAACCCCAGTCAAGAAAACCATCAAGCATTTAACGACGCAAGAAACCGCTATGGCCGCATTCTTTCTGAGGCAAAAAACTCGTTTAATAACCACATCAAAAACAAAGTCCTCTTCAGCTCCAGCGGCAGCAAACCCTTTTGGACTCTTGCTAAATCTATTGGGAACAATTTCTGCAAGAGCACGTTCCCACCTCTTGTCTCGAGGGATGAAATTGTTTCTACCACCCGCTGAACTTTTTGCCTCGTTGTTCGCCGGCAATTCTACTCTCAACCCACCTTCAAATGTTTAACCACCAACAGTCCCCAATGTCGCGCATAAAATGGCGGATATCATTTTCAAAACTAAAAAGGTACGAAAGATACTCTCTTCTCTTAATACCAGGAAAGCCTCTGGCATTGACGAGATCCCAGCAATTGTTCTCAAAAAATGGGCACCAGAACTTGCTCCTGTCCTGACTCGTCTGTTTCAGACATCTTACAATAGAGGAATATTCCCTAGTAACTGGGAAACTGCTCCAGTACAACCCGTCACCAAGAAAGGATCCAAAGCGCTTCCTAGCAACCACAGGCCTATTTCTCTCCTTTTAGTCGTCTCTAAAGTGATGGAAAAGTATATAAACACCGAATTACTAAAATTTCTTGAAAAACACAGTCTAATCCACGACAGGCAGTATGGATTCCGTCAGCGCAGATCAACTGCCGACCTCCTTTTCTTTGTCACCCATTCTTGAAGTAAGTCTATGGAACTGCACGGTGAATACCAGATTGTCGCTATAGGCATTCGACCAGGTCTGGCACGCAGCGCTGCTTAATAAACTACCGGCCTATGGTCTACCACCAAAACTCTGTACGTGGACAGCAAATTTCCTCTCCAACCGGAGCATTTCTGTTGCCGTGGATGGCCATTCCTCTAAACTGTATCCAATTAATGCAGGAGTTCCTCAAGGTTCAGCTTTAGCCCATACTTTGTTTCATCTCCACATCCAACCCAGTTCACAGTTACGCGGACGACAGCACCCTCCACTCAAATCTACAATATTCTAAGCCTGTCTCTTTAGCCCAATTAGATGAGGATCGCAGACTCATGGAGGGTTCTAGCTCCGTGGATCTCCAAAAAATATTAGACTGGGGAAGTAGAAATTTTATACAATTCAACCCCACCAAATCACAGTCTTGCTTTCTCTCTCATAAGAGATACACCAGCCCTAGACCCATTATAATAAACAACCAAGTTACTCAAAGTAATGAGTCCTTTTCACTTGTTGGCATTTCTGAAATCTCAATTGGCACCAACATGTCACATAAATTGCAGAAGCGGCTGCTAAGAAATTAGGTTTCCTCTTCCGGGCTCGCAAATACTTTTTACCAGCTAATCTCTATACCTTATATACTTCACAAATAAGACCAAACCTTGAATACTGCTCCCACATCTGGGGTGCTGCTGCCGCTTCTACACTTGCTATCCTGGACTCCATTCAGAAGAGAGCTATACGTCTCATCCGTGACCCAACCCTCACCCAAAGGCTGCCATCCCTTGCCCACCGACGTGCCGTTGGTGACCTCCCTCTCTTATATATATATATATATATATATATATATATATATATATATATATATATATATATATATATATATATATATATATATATATATCGGCAAGGGCACTGCTCAGATGAACTTTCTTTCATAGTTCCTCCACCTGCTGCCCCCAACAGATGTACCAGGGGAACGGAGCGAATGCACCCTTTTACTGTTCAGGTCACCAGACATAGAACATCTTGTTATGTCCGCTCTTTTGTCCCGAGGACTTCCAAGTTGTGGAATTCCTTGCCGGCACATGTTTTTCCTTCCCCCCCGAACCTCCAAGCCTTCAAGTCCAGAATTAACAAGTTGCCTCTTTCCTCCTTGTCGACACCCTTGACAAAAGGGCGGGCATAACAAGATGTTCTATGTCTGGTGACCTGAACAGTAAGAGGGTGCATTCGCTCTGTTCCCCTGGTAGTATTTAGGCTGTAAGCCCTCGTGGTGTGTTGTTGAAATAATTTTAAAAAAAAGAACCAGTGCTGTTAAACCCATCCATTATTATTTCAAAGCTTGATTTTGCAGGATGTTTTCTGTCAGAAACGTTGATGATAAATGCTGGTTGACGGTGCGTTTTTCTTGGCTTCTTCAAATATCCACAGCATATCTATCATTTAATCGCGAGTAAAACTCATCATTGGTCTAGTTTAGATTATTTGAAGTAGCAACAATTGTACCACACCACTGAATGTACAATAATGGTAAACTTTCAGGTTTCGACAAATAAATCATGGCTCTCGATACTTTGCATAGAAAAATGAAAATATCAAAAACTAATAATTTTAAGTATAGGGAATACTTACCAAAAATAAAAGTATAATGATAATAAATTATAAAATATACGATAGTTAAATAAAATACAGGCTGATCAAATTTAAAAAACTAAGGAAATAATGAATTTGTCTTTTAACTCGCCCAGTAATCGATTGAATAAATATTAACAACCTCAATCATTTTCATAAATTTTAACAATAATTAAAAAGCTACGAATGCAATAGATCATTGTTCTTGTACTCCTTTTAAATTATACAGGCGCGAAACTTACTAAGTGAAAAACTTGTTACAATTTTCGTGGAAAATTGGTTATAATTTTTTAAATACCCTGTATAACATATTACCACTTTATATTCTACACTTTGATCTGGCACAGCGTTATGGAACACCCTGTAGCATTGTAACTAAATTTCAAATATGAAGCTTAATGCTTGCTGCAATCTCCCCAATTTTTATTTGATACGTCAAAATACATAGAATATACTGGACTTTCTCCTACCAATCAGTCTATCGCAAGGCTTGGTTCCCGGCGGTCGTTCTGTGGCCCGGAGCCGGCCATAGGTATAAGTAGGAAGTCGGTCTCCGTCGCCTTAGGCAGGTGGACCGAGGAAGCAATGAAGAGGCACTGGGGGTCGGTTGGTGGCTGCAGGGAGCCAAGGGACTTCGTGGAGGGGTCGGACAGAGATAAAGCTGTCTGGCTACTCGGAAGGAGTTGACCTACGCTTCGCCACATCCTTGGGGTGCTCACAGGCCACTGCGCCCTTAGAAGACACCTCACATTGATAGGCGTAGAGAGGGATCCCATTTGCCAGGAATGCGGCGAGGATGAGGAAATTACCTGTGCGAATGCGAGGCTTTTGGGAGTCTTCGAGCAGAATTGTTCGGATCGAGGATTTTGCAGAGGAATCAGGTAAGTCCGTCCAATTGAAGACCGTCACGGCCTTCATCTCGAGGTAGAGGCGGTTTGGCGACGGAACCTAGGAGGAGTAGAGCATGGTTGCTGGGGTTGGCAAAAAGGGCCCAATGAGGCCTACTTGCTTGGCGTTGGCCTCCCCACCACTGCTACTACTACCAATCAGTCACCCTGTAGATTGAGAGAAGAAATTCATCTGATTGACGAACTTCTCTACAACACATTAAAAAATATTGCTGCAAATTGAATCATAACTTCAACATAGCTGTGATAATCTACTCTCATCAGAAAGACATTCTCATAAAATAAATTTAGGGACCATGACTTGACTACAAAGAAAATATTCGTATTCCTGTACCCCTAAACTTCTTAGACGTTATACTGCTCGAGTTTTAACAAAAAAACGTAAATGTTCACCAAATCACCCCTTATTTATTCCCTACCATCTGATGCGATTTTACCCAAAAACAATTAGAAGCGTTCCTTGGTCGGGCGGATACCAAATTTGAAGATGATATCTCAATTCGTTCGAAAATTATTGCGCTTACTAACAGACTACAGACTGACCAACCGACCGACAGACAAAAACATTTTCGTTCCAGAATCAAGTTTTCTATATGATTTGAGTTTTTACGCCGTTTTAGCAATAAAATGTTTTGTCGAAATTTCTATCACCGATATTCCACCGCAACACATTCAACCCCTAATTTAATTTCAGCACAGAAGATCAGACGTTTGATGAGATTGAAAGTTTTCTAATAAACAAATCCTAAACGTTATATTACTCGAGTTTTAACGAAAAAATGTCAATTTTCACCAAATCATCCCCCATTCATCCCCTACCCCTTGGAGCGATTTTACCCAAAAACAATGCGAACCGTTCGTTTGTCGGGTGCAAACTGTATACCAAATTTGAAGACGATATCTCAATTCGTTCTAAGGCTAGCGTGGCTACATACAGACATCGACCCGACAGAGACAAAAAATTTTCGTTCTCAAATCATGTTTTTTATATGTTTTGACAATTTTAACGCGTTTAAGCGGAACAAAAATGTTTGTCGCCGGTGCCATATTTCCACACTTATTGACGATGCGGAAGTAATTAATAACTAATCGCGTTTCATTCTTGATAACGAGAGGGCAAGCAAAAACCCTTTTTGGACGGTATCCATTAAAAAGTTATCAAAATTGTTTATAGTTGGCAATGGTTTTGTTTAAAAAGCCTTAGCAACTTGCTGTACGCTTGTAACCGCATGACATAATCATTTTTGGATAGAGAATGAAGAGATATTTTAAAGGAGGTATCGCAACCCCCCACTTCCTGTTTACAAATTTGGGGGTTCTAATTGTCGATCGAAAGGGGTTGAGTATAAGAGTGGCGTTTTCACGTTGCAGGATGTAATTTTATTAAATTAATAAAAAATTGACACTATATATATATATATATATATATATATATATATATATATATATATATATATATATATATATATATATATATACAGTGTCACCCATTTGTTTGCGTGTCACCCCGTAAATCTTTATTTATAGTGCGATTTTAACCGGATCTTCTTTAAAGCCTAGATTTTGATGAACTGTATTTATGGAGCAATAAGCGCCATATTTCTACAAAATCCAAGGCCTACTTCGTCAGTTCTCAGCAGGAAAATTTTAAGAATCCTCATTAGCGATTTTTTTATAAGAAATCTGTCACTGGATTTACCATCACCCATAACGGTCCTGTATGCATCTATAATATGGTGGCAAAAAACGGAACAAGCCTCAATACAAAGCAAATTTCAAAAATTGCAGAGGCTAATCTGTCTTGGAATAAGGGGAGCTATGACATCAGGCCCTACAGCTGCAATAGAGGCAATGCTGAATATTACTTCACCGCAGATATACGCGAAGAGACAAGCAGCACTGAATGCCTTAAGAAGCAGACAAATTGAAATCAGCACACTTGGTTGGCCACTTGAAGATCCTGGAAATAATTCCAGTGGATTCAGTCGCCAAACCAGCAGATCAAGTGCCAGCTAAACTGAACTTTATAATCCTATTTGACGTGGTCATAAATGACCACCAAGCATAAAACAGGCAGTAAAAGGCTGACAAATAACTCATCTGTATGGTATACAGACGGGTCTAAACAAATGGAGAAAGCAAGCCTGGGAATAAGAAAACCTGCGTTTGGACTCGCTAGGTCCCCAGGAAAAACCCCACCATCTTCGAAGCAGAAACACTTGCTATAAATCTATGTGCACAGGAGTATATACAAAGAAGACTCAGAAACAGAGATATCTACAACCTGTCAGACAGTCAGGCAGTACTAAAGACTCTGAGATCTTTCAAAACCGAGTGTACACCTCGGAGTGAAAAAAATCCTGGAAGCAACTGCCTACGGACAACAAAGTAACTTTGATGTAGGTACCAGGGATCAAGGCATTGGAGGAAATGAGGAAGGAGGTACCCTTGCGAAAAGGCCAGCAACAACACCTTTATATGGTCCAGAGTCCTCCAGACTAACAAAAAGCCATGTAAGAAATTAAGTTGATATTAGGGAGAAGAGCCAAGTGCTGCCATATAGGAGGAAAACATCAAGCTTAATGTAGGTAAAACGGTTCATCACCATACCAACAGAGAAGTCTGAACGTTTCTTGAATTGAACAGAAAGGACTTGACAATAATCACGGGACTTTTTACAAGACCCTCCCCAGTAACGTATCACCTAATGAAAATGGGACAGTGAAAACTAAAAATACTGCCCCGAAGCAGCAGAACCGACAGAACAGTTAATATGCAACTGCATGGCTCTGTTCTGCAAAAGACTCAAATACATTGGAGGGGCGACTCTCACACTCCAGAAAATAGGTAAAATAGCCTCCAAAAAGATAGACTATATGAAAAGCCTTAAAGTTTTGGGCAACTATTAGAAAATAGAGTGCACAAAAGACTTATTAGGGTCGTAGCGCTGAGAGGCCAAAGGCCTTTACGACTCATTAAACAATATGTAATCTACAACCTCGTTATGCTACAGATGGCTGTGTAGAGTAGCTTTTGAGTTAGACTCCGCCATTTGTTGTATTATTTATTTTATCTTATATAACTATATACATATATATATATATATATATATATATATATATATATATATATATATATATATATATATATATATATATATATATATATATATAGGATGATTCTTTGGCGCAAAATAAGGGGTGTCTTTTATATAAAGTTTTTCTTGAAACCCCTTCTCCTCCAAGTTACAGCCCTTTGAAGTTTTGGCAAAAAAAAGTTTTCATTAAATTTCTCCGTTATGGAACAATTTTATAAAACGAAATTTTGCAGCTGCATAAGGCTAACAAAATGACAGTTTTAAAAGGATTTTATAACCCTATAATGCTATCACAAGAGAGTGAAAAAACCTACCCTTACATTATTTTTTATCAGTACTTTTTATTGTGTGTACCATTTTCTATTAAAAAATGATTTAGAAAGAAGGGTTCATTTAGCAACTTTTTTTATGTCTTCACATTTTCTCATAAAATGGTTAGTTTCATCACAAAAAAAAATAAAATAACTGTAAATTCATGTGACATCGATCTGAGTTTTTTTTGTGACGAAACTAACAATTTTATGAGAAAATGTCAGGACATAAAAAAGTTTCTAAATGAATCCTTCTTTCTAAATCATTTTCTATTTAATAGAAAACAGTACACACAATAAAAAGTACTGATAAAAATAATGTAAGGGTAGGTTTTTTCACCCTCTTGTGATACCATTATAGGGTTATAAAATCCTTTTAAAACTGGCATTTTTTTAGCCTTATGCATCTACAAAATTTCGTTTTTTAAATTATTCCATAACAGAGAAATTTAATGAAAACTTTTTTTTTGCCAACATTTCAAAGGGCTGTAACTTGGAGAGAAGGGGTTTTTAAGAAAAACTTTATAAAAAGACACCCCTTATTTTTCGCCAAAGAATCACCCTGTAAAATTTTTCGCATCAATTTAGAAACACCTCATATATATATATATATATATATATATATATATATATATATATATATATATATATATATATATATATATATATATATATATATATATATATATATACATACATACATACAAGAGTAAATACAGTAGTAAATTGTATATTATTAATAAGGAAAGGCGATGTAGTAATATCGTTATTATTAACAATTTTTTGGTTTTTTTGAAGCGTTTTTATCCTTCGGAAATAAGAAACTTTTATAACCAAATTTCATACGCAGGTTGCTCTTCTATGACGTATTCTATATGCAAAAATTCAGATCTCTAAGTTAAAAGGAAAAAAAGTTGTAAGCTTAAAAAATTCTTTTGTTCGCACTGGAGTCCAAAAGATCCGTTAAAAAGGGAAGGTGACTAAAGTATTATATGTGGTTAACGAAAGGTATTAAATATTAGAGACAAAGATTAAGTTTTTTGGTGCAAAAATCAAAAAACACCAATAAATATTTGAAAAATTCTTCTAAAGACGTCGAGGTAACAATTGGTGATTCTTAAACAAAAATTCTGGAACGAATGAGTTATGGGAGAAAGTGTGTTTTACAACGTCTGTTTCAACAGTTATTGTTCTTAACTTGACTGACTTATTTGCTGAAAATTTATTTGAATTCACTTCCTGCGAGGTTTTGGCAGTAGGTTAAATTATAGTTTTTAATTTAAATCCGCCTAATTGTTTTGGCAGATTAACGTGCAGGCAACTTGTAATGCAGAAGTAATGTTTACTAGTGTAGACTGCCAATGGCCAGGCTCTGTGCACGATAACATAATTTTCAAAAATGCTTATATATACAACATTTCTAAAAATAGCAAAGAATAATGTTTATTATTAGGAGACGATGTAATAATTAAATGATGTTCGGGCAGTTAAAAGCAAGGTTTCCTCTCCTTCACTATAAATTTAGGAATCAATTAGAAAAAAAACATATTGTTGTTCTTAATTTTTCACAAAAAACTAACGGATGTAGTGAATAAATACCCACGTTGTTGTATTAACGTCACCTCTATTACAAATTAGGCACCACAAGAGATGTCTGTAAACTTACAAAGAGTAAATTGAATTTACATGTCGAAACCTGTTGTTGGGTAAGGAATTGCTACAGAGATGTAGGAATTGTAAAAAGCTTTCGGTGGTTTTTGATAAGCTAATATTTTTAACAACCATGAAAAAATTGCCTTGGCGAATTTTTGAGGCAACATTTTTTCTAAACAAATTTCAACAAACCCATAGTTAATTGTTTTCCTTTTTTCCGGGATATTCGTGAAAAACTCTTTTTGTGAATTTTGGAGGAAAAACTTTTTCAAACAATCTACGTAGAAAATTTTGTTTTGTTGAGTGAAGTTTAATAAATAGTTTTTATCATACAATTTTGTGCTTTTTTGGCCTCCTAAAGAAAGAAAAATAATGCCTATAACTCAACTTTCTAAAATGCTAGAAATTTAACATTTGGTATGCACTAGTCTCTACAAAGGCAACTTCACTTGAGAATTTTACTCTATAAAGGCAATTTCCTAGAGGATTTTACTAGAATACGTTTGTTCTGAAGATAGAACATTTTTCCGGAATGAAATGTAAAATTATAACAAAAAGCTGGTTCCGGGCTGACTAACAAGGGTATCTAAGCTATTTACAAAAGTCTGGACGCAGCAAGTGCGTTATGGTAGTGAATTCGCATACAAATGATTTTAATAGCAAATATGTCTTTTTTTAATGAAAGCAATCAAAAAATTTGGTTACTATTATAACCTATATAGTAGAAACAATGTACCATATTTCATCAAATAAGCTTTTCGCAAAAGTCCCAGAAGACTTTTTTGCATGAAAATAACAAACTTTTTGACGAAAATCCGAAAACTATTTTTTTAAATAACTTATTAAACATTTATTATTATGCCCTTCACTTTTCAAACACAAAGTACAGACTGTTCTAATCAAAACAATTGAGTTACGACAGTTTCAATTTTTAATTCAGTCACTATTCGAGAGCACCATCTATACGGCATCTCGATTTTTTCATAAAATAATATAAACGCAAAACCTCTTTGAATCCGTCATTCGCATTAGACTCTGATTTTTGTTGGTAAAAACGCCGTATCAATCACAATTTTCGATATATGCCAAAAATGTGAAAAGCTGCAAAACAATTGAAATAACTCTAAAACTATAATGCAATAATATAAGGGGTGTTCGATTTAAAAAAGAAAATTTGTAACGCCAACGACTTATGGGCCAGCTGCGATTGTCGAAACAATTTTTGTGGGGTGCAGCTCAAGATACCATATAATTAACGTATACAATTGTTTCTCGTATCTTGTATAATAACAGTCGTATTGAGCTTTACCGTATAAATGCCTCACCCTGTATATACGTAAACAGATAAAAACTGAAACTAACCCCGGATATGGGTCCTAGGGGACCGAGTTCGCGCACGTTGGAAAACATTTTTTTTTAATTCAAAAGTCGCGATCTCCTTAATAGCGAATTTCTTCTGCGAAAATCTGCTAAAAATTATAGACAATTAAACCATAAACTCTCTAACTAACTGCCAAAGCATGAGAGAAAGGGTATATTTGAAATAAATTTTCTGGAAACATTATAATAAAATGAAGGACAATGACGGTTGATATTTGCGATATTTTCTTTCCATAGCCCATATTACCTTAAGATTCTTTGCGTAATAGTTGCCATTTTTGACGTTTCAAATCGCGACTTTGACGTTTTCAAAATAACTTTTCTGGCATCTTGACCCCTTTGCGCCAAGAAACTTAGCCTTTGTGTGTAACATACAATATATTTTGTTATCCACACAAAATGTTCCGCTTTTGTGCGTTTATCTGGTCATGAGTGGCACCCAAAGTTTTTTTCTTTTCAGCCTATAGAGCTAAATGTTGGTACATAGTTTACTACTTGTGACATAAACTAATGTTCCAGATTTGGTTGCCCTAACTTTGTTATTTCCGGAAAAGTAAAAACTTTCGGATAGAAAATAATAAATTTGCCGGGAAAAACTGGGCCGATTTTCCTGGCTAACTAACTTGTCCTAGCCACTTGCAAAAGGAGGGGACCCAGCAAATTTGATCAAAATCGGCCCAATATTTTTTGTTATTGATGTGATACATACAGACATATATATATATATATATATATATATATATATATATATATATATATATATATATATATATATATATAATTAATAAAAGTATGCCGAAATTTGGGCTGGGAACTGGATGATGACCTGACATTTATTTTTCACGTCAATAAAATCATTAGATGAGCGTTTAAAGCTTAAAACTCATTTATCCTAACAGGGGCTACTTGAGTTATGAAAACAAGATTGCTTTATGTGAGTCGTTAGTCCTAAGTCAATTTAACTTTGCAGATGTTGTATATGGGCCGTATTTAACCAACATGAATAAGCTGCGTCTGCAACGTGTTTAAAATTCTTGAATAAGACTTATATGTGGATTACGAAAATATGATCATATAACCGCCAAGTTTAAGGAATTAAATGGGCTGAAAATTGAAGACCGTTTTAAGTTGCATAGTGCTTGTCTATATTTCACAGTGTTATTGTTAATAAGGCTCCTCAGTATTTGTACAACAAGATTACGTATTCTACTAATGTCCACAACATTAATGTAAGACATAAGCACTGCATAGCTCCTCCTAGATATCGCCCAGCATTATATAGAAGTTCTTACACTTTCTTGACCTGCGAATATTATAACAGGATACAATTGCCCCTGCGAAATTTGAGTAGACTAACATTCAAACGAAATATTAAGCGATTGCTTCTTGGCGGTGAAGTTGATTTTTCCTGAACTTGAACGCCAATGTGAACCAGACTGGGATGAGTTGCCTGTAGGGTGGTTATAATGAATTTATACAAAATTGGCATGTCTGTGGGTGTTTCCGTGTGCTTTTTGTCTGTAAAGGTATGGGTGTGTCTTTTCTATTGTGGATGAGTATTGGAAGTGAGGTGTGTCTGGGCTGAAGATGCGTGAGTGAGATGTCTGTTGACCGACTCTCTTGTGGGTGCGTTGTAAGTTACCCGAAAGATTGCTATCTGATTTAAGTTAAGTTTATTTATGCCATAATTTTCTACAATTTTTTTTTATTTGTTGCATTTCTGTTTGTAGTTTTTGTTTCCTAGCCGAGTAAAACAGCGGCCTGTCCGAACTCTACCTATTGTTCTCATAGCACTCTGTATGTATGAACATTATATATATATATATATATATATATATATATATATATATATATATATATATATATATATATATATATATATATACATAAACATATAAAAATTCGAACTGACCCCGAATGTGGGTTCTAGGGGACCTAGTTTTCGCTTATTAGAAAAAATGTTTTCAAAATTCAAATGTTGAGATTTCTTTATTAGTGAATTTTTTAAAGAAAATTCACTAAAAGGAAGGTACCTGTCAGATTTATCATCTTTCCTTTATTAATTGCTCGAATCAGTTTGTAGTCCAATCGAAACGATTTCTCAAAAAAAAAAAAATTCTTAACACAAATCTGTGTTTTCGAAAGTTAGTGGATTGTTATTATTCATGATTCGAAATATTTTAATGAAATCTCGCCACCATAAGGCAGTTGCTGCTCCAGACTTTTTACCATTATGTGCTCTAGTTTCAGGACGTTGCGCTGGATGGATAAATTATATAATTATCTCGGCGTCTTTAAATAATGCATAACTTTAAACCGATAACAGAAATAGTCCCTATATACGTTTGCTTCCACATATAACCATCCCTAATCCTCTTTATCAAAACCAAACTGGGCAGCCAACGCCATCAAACCATATCCCAATTTATATAATAACACAAGACATTTGTAGGAGGTTGCACTGATTACTATTAATTGCACAATTTATGCAATAACTTTATAATACTGAAACCAGTGCTGTAGACGTCTCACAATTTTGACTATCAGACGTCGACTATACGAAAAGATATGCACGCGCGACCACCCGTTGATGATTGCTTACCCCTTGGTGGTTGACGACTTTATTCAAAGCTCGTTAGAAGACGAGCGCCAACGCTAACCATTATCAAATTATAAAAATTCACATCACGCACCATTTCACAGATAACAAAATAACACACGCGTCTAAAATGTTACATGTGACGTAAAAACCAAATAACCATAGATATCAAACGAAGAAGTAAAAATGCAACCCACACTTTTGCCCTAGAGACGACCTGAAATATAGATTTTAGTCGGACGTAATGCTTAAAATTGTTTCCTTTTAACAAATAGACAGAGAAAAGGATAATACGAAGGACAGCTATTTTTGATAACACACAAAACTATTTTGATGTTTTGCTGTCATATTTCACTTTCTCATATTTACAGATCTTAGACAATGCGATAACAGAGACAGTAGTAGTGAGAGGTTGATGAAAATAAATATTTTATGACAATTCGTTGAATAATATTTGTCGATATTTTCGTAATACAAAAGGTGTCTCAACAAGAGCACCAGATTTAATTTTCATGAAAAATACATTTATTGTGGTATTGTGGAGGCCGATACTTGATGTAAATCCATTGTCAACTTAGATAAATAAAACAATTGATTTGCACTATTTTATTGAACGTGTAACTGTAGTTTCGCTGAAGTTCTCAGCTTTGTCAAATACAGAATGAAAGTAAGATTTTAAATTTTAATAATCAGGTCCGTAAACTATCCTCGCTTGATTATTATTTCGTGCAAACATGCTTAATAAAGGACTATTGTCAGTTCTGTCAATTTCAGCGTTTACTAAATTTTCTTTATTTTTTGTTTTTGTTTATTAGTTTCTATTGTTTCGCACAAATTTAACTTAAAACATTTTGTACCTAATTTGAGGATGCCGAAATCATCGTTAAATTAATTCAATTAATGCAGGAGTTCCTCAAGGTTCAGCTTTAGCCCCTATTTTGTTTCTTCTCCACATCAATGACCTCCTTTCTAGCACATCCAACCCAGTTCACAGTTACGCGGACGGCAGCACCCTCCACTCAAATATACAATATTCTAAGCCTGTCTCTTTAGCCCAATTAGATGAGGATCGCAGACTCATGGAGGGTTCTGTCTCCGTGGATCTTCAATAAATATTAGACTGGGGAAGTAGAAATCTTGTACAATTCAACCCCACCAAATCTTAGTCTTGCTTTCTATCTCATAAGAGATACACTACCAGCCCTAGACCCATCACAATGAACAACCAAGTTATTCAAAGTAATGAGTTCTTTTCACTTGTTGGCATTTCTGTGGATTTAAATCTCAATTGGCACCAACATGTCACATCAATTGCAGAAGCGGCTGCTAAGAAATTAGGTTTCCTCTTCCGGGCTCGCAAATACTTTTCATCAGCTCTATACCTTATATACTTTACAAATAAGACCAAACCTCGAAGACTGCTCCCACGTCTGGGGTGCCGCTCCCGCTTCTATACTCGCTATCCTGGACTCCATTCAGAAGACGGCTATACGACTCATCGGTGACCCTACCCTCACCCAAAGGCTGCCATCCCTTGCCCACCGACGTGCCGTTGGTGACCTCTCTCCCTCTCTCTCTTTTATAGATATCCGCACTGCTCAGAAGAGCTTTCTTCCATAGTTCCTCCACCTGCGGCCCTCAACAGATCTACCAGGGGAACAGAGCGAACGCACCCTTTTACTGTCCAGGTAACCAGACATAGAACATCTTGTTATGCCCGCTCTTTTGTCCCGAGGACTTCCAAGTTGTGGAATTCCTTGCCGGCACATGTTTTTCCTTCTCCTCCGAACCTCCAAACCTTCAAGTCCAGAATTAACAAGTTGCCTCGTTCCCCCTTGTCGACACCATGGTACGATAGCATCGATATATCCAATGAAGAATAGCGCATAGCGCCATCTCTGGTGCTGTGGCGGTTCTAGGCTTCCACAGCAGCTTCCATAACCCAATAAAGCAAGAAGGAAGCTATGGGAGGAAAACTAGCGTGCGAAAACAACTAATCCCCTGGCTAATACCCCGACGGCCATTGAATTACATAACTCACTACCCACCATCACTTCAGTCCTGACGGGAAATGTGGCAAGATGTAAATCAGGAGACAAAGACCGGTTTCGCATTCCATATAGAGCCTTTAGTATGCCATACCTGCGATCCAATAAGTCGGTTTTATGACAGGCCTTGCTATAATATGCAAAGGAGATTAGCGCAAAGCGCCATTTTTTCATTGCATATATGGCATTGCCTGCCTTAAGGCCGACTTGTTCGAGCGCAGGTGTGGCATCCAAAGATTCCATAAGGAGGAGGAAACCGCTCTGTCTCCTGCATTATATATATATATATATATATATATATATATATATATATATATATATATATATATATATATATATATATATATATATATATATATATATATATATATATATATATATATATATATATATATATATATATATAAGTAGATAGTGCGCCACCTGGGCTCACCCCCTCCACTTTTTCTGCGCATGCGCGAGTGTGGCGCATGCTCTGACCTGTGACAGTTGACATGTGTCAAATGTCACTGACCTGTGTTGACAGATGTCAATGTCAGCTGACCTGACAGCTGTCAGACCTGTCAGATGTCAGATCTGACCTGTCAAATGTCAGATGACGTCACAAGCGTTCCAAGATGGCTGCCCTGTGATAGACAGCCGCAACCCGGGTCTCTATGGAAGTGTCTTATGTCAGATGTTCCGTCTGCCCTGTCGAGAGAGCGAGAGAGAGAGAGAGAGAGAGATAGCTACAAGTCAGGTTAGACGTCTTGTGATGACGTCACAAGCGTTCCAAGATGTCTGACCTGTGTCCATAGATATCTACAAACCAGGTTAGGTCTCCATGTGTGTTTGTCGAATACCAGCTGTCTGATTGTTTATTAAGGTTATGTTTGTATTTGTTGATTGAGGTTATGTTCACACACGTGTTGATTACCAATCATCTGTTTGTTTGTTAAGGTTATGTATTTGTTTATTAAGGTTAGGTGTTCGTAAACACACACACAGCTGTTTGTTGTTTATTGTGTTGGTAAGATGTGTTGAAGTTGTTAGGGTATTTCGTTTTTGGCGGGAAATTTGAATTTATTCTAAAACTTGTGTCTGTTATGTCCAGAGATCTGACTCTTCTCGAACAAGGGAACATTCTATTTGTAAAGTTGTAGAGTGGGAGAATATTCCCTTGTTCGAGGAGAGAGGTCTGTTGGACACAGTCATTCGGTTTAGTCACACACACTTACATATATTAGGAAGATATATTGAGCGGGGTAATTTGAAATTTGATTTTGATTTGAAATATGATTTTTGAAAGAAAAGCATTCGCCTGAAATTAGATTTGAATTAGATTCGAACCCCAACCATACAGCTTACTAAGATATGCAAACGCCCCTAAACCGATTATGCTAGCCAGACACACGGTGAAAGTTTGTTCGCAGTGGTATATATAAAACAAAACCTGTTGTTATTTACATATGATAATTTAAAAACGAGTTTATCAGGCTGATGAGTGTGTGTGTGTGTGTGTGTTTGGGTAGATGGTATCTCTCTATTACATTTCAATTGTAACCTAATAGGTACGGTAATTTTTTAAAAACAATAGTACATATATATATTTTATAGTAAAAGATATTTAAAGACGTTCCAATTTACATATCTAATATAAAATTCTAAAAACAAAAAACGTTTGAAGCAAACTATCAATAACAAAACGTATTTACATGTAGATATGTTAATGAATTTGTTTAATGAGGTAATAAAACTGGAGACCGGGTTTTATGGAGGTTTGTTTGTTTATGTTAGTGTTTTATATCACAGTGAATCTGTATTTATATAGGGAGTGATCAAAAAAAACACAAGTAACAAAACTCGATTTAAAACAAGAAAACTAAACTTTGATATACGAGGATTGTTTGATAAGTATTGTTTGTATGCAAACATAAATAATATAATAGTATACTTACGTACAGCAAGAGACGTCATACATGTTTCACGGTTTAACACACACTGACGTCTGTTGAGGTCTTGAATGGGGGCCCTTATAGAAATAACACACACACACACACACACACACACACACACACACACACACACACACACACACACACACACACACACACACACACACACACACACACACACACACACACACACACACACACACACACACACACACACACACACACACACACACACACACACACACACACACACACACACACACACACACACACACACACACACACACACACACACACACACACACACACACACACACACACACACACACACACACACACACACACACACACACACACACACACACACACACACACACACACACACACACACACACACACACACACACACACACACACACACACACACACACACACACACACACACACACACACACACACACACACACACACACACACACACACACACACACACACACACACACACACACACACACACACACACACACACACACACACACACACACACACACACACACACACACACACACACACACACACACACACACACACACACACACACACACACACACACACACACACACACACACACACACACACACACACACACACACACACACACACACACACACACACACACACACACACACACACACACACACACACACACACACACACACACACACACACACACACACACACACACACACACACACACACACACACACACACACACACACACACACACACACACACACACACACACACACACACACACACACACACACACACACACACACACACACACACACACACACACACACACACACACACACACACACACACACACACACACACACACACACACACACACACACACACACACACACACACACACACACACACACACACACACACACACACACACACACACACACACACACACACACACACACACACACACACACACACACACACACACACACACACACACACACACACACACACACACACACACACACACACACACACACACACACACACACACACACACACACACACACACACACACACACACACACACACACACACACACACACACACACACACACACACACACACACACACACACACACACACACACACACACACACACACACACACACACACACACACACACACACACACACACACACACACACACACACACACACACACACACACACACACACACACACACACACACACACACACACACACACACACACACACACACACACACACACACACACACACACACACACACACACACACACACACACACACACACACACACACACACACACACACACACACACACACACACACACACACACACACACACACACACACACACACACACACACACACACACACACACACACACACACACACACACACACACACACACACACACACACACACACACACACACACACACACACACACACACACACACACACACACACACACACACACACACACACACACACACACACACACACACACACACACACACACACACACACACACACACACACACACACACACACACACACACACACACACACACACACACACACACACACACACACACACACACACACACACACACACACACACACACACACACACACACACACACACACACACACACACACACACACACACACACACACACACACACACACACACACACACACACACACACACACACACACACACACACACACACACACACACACACACACACACACACACACACACACACACACACACACACACACACACACACACACACACACACACACACACACACACACACACACACACACACACACACACACACACACACACACACACACACACACACACACACACACACACACACACACACACACACACACACACACACACACACACACACACACACACACACACACACACACACACACACACACACACACACACACACACACACACACACACACACACACACACACACACACACACACACACACACACACACACACACACACACACACACACACACACACACACACACACACACACACACACACACACACACACACACACACACACACACACACACACACACACACACACACACACACACACACACACACACACACACACACACACACACACACACACACACACACACACACACACACACACACACACACACACACACACACACACACACACACACACACACACACACGTCATGACAGCTCGAAGTCTTTGCTTAGACTGACAGACAGAAAGGGGTTAATAAAAATGCAACAAAATAAAAATAAAACAACTGTTTTACATACAATAAAAATTTATTAGGATTAATTAAGTTGTACATATTGATACATAAATGACATACTATTATTACATAATGGCTCTAACGATGCCCGTTAGAGGTTTATATTCCATTACACTGTCATGAATAACCAAACAATAAACACGCGTATTTTTAGGGAAGTTGGCGTGACTCATAAACTCCACCTTAATGTCCACCGTTGAAGACTTGATTGACTCGTTCTGGTGCTGACAGTCAATCACAAATAGAGCTCTGTCTTTAAACTCGTCATAATTCAAGATAGGCTCCGACATGTTTTTATAACAGAAGCTTTTTTGAAAATCTGTATACATGTTATAGGCTTCTGCATATTTCGATTTCTCAAAATCCATATTCATAGATTCATAAGGGTAGCATTCTGAATTTAGAAACACTCTGAGGTCCAACATACCAATGTTATCGAAATAGTCTGACCTCTTCTTCACGTTATCCTTACGATCTGTTTGAAATGCTATAATCACATATCGAGGTCTTTCCAAGTTGGTTGCAGTTTTAACAGCCCACACATCTCTGTTGATATCTCTGAGTGCTGGTAACTCATATATGTCCCATTTGCGGTATGCGAGAAATATAGAGGTGTCTTTGGCTATTTTATCCATCAGTTCCAATTTCATTTTATCATTGGGAAATACATGTTTTACCTTTAAAAACATATTGGTTACGGTAATTTTTGCTCGTGCCGTACCTGTGCTGTAATAGCCGTTGGAATCGTTTCGAGCTCTTGTAAAGCGGAAAGTATGTTTGCCACAGAGAACTCCTTTGAAATGATGAAAGAAACTGAAGAGGAACCAAACAGGTATGAGCATGTGAAACTTGTTATCATTTAAGGTGATGTGCTCCGACGACACATTCAGACCGGCGTTGCTAAGAGATTGGGCTTCATTCTTACTGAACGATAGCAGACTTTTGATGATGGTTGTGGTGTATGGGTCTCGCACTCGTTCCACTTCCTTGTTATTTAACTCATAGGTCATGGATTCAAACAGAGCTGCTCCTCCATTATTTGACAGATAACAAGCACCAGTGGCATTTTGGATTGCTACAGGTTCCAGAGCACCTTCGATTATTAGAGCTGACTCGGCCAGACATACGAACGCATCTTGTTGGTTGATGGCTATTTCAATTTCATCGCTGTTACCAAACGATTTAGTTGGTGAATAGTAAGAGCGCAGCTCTTCTCCCTCGATGCCATCATCAAACACGGGTTCTTTGAATATTTCTAGTTTTGACGACATGATAACCCAGGCTTTGCAGGAACTCAATATTATCGGGACGAAGCGTACCCTTTGACGTGTCTGACTCAACTGAATTTGTTGTGGTAGATGCACTTGCTTTTATATCCTTAAAGACCAACATACTAAGCAACTTTTATAAGTTTCAAGCGAACAGACACCTCTTCACCTTGAAAGTTGACAGGAACTGAATCTTGGTCGACGATGTCGATGCTTATATTGGAAATCTCTTGCTTGTTCACCGGCAAGTAAATTAAATTTTTAGGTTCTATGTCGATTGCGTAGCCAGGATCAACCATCGGAGCAAACTCATACAGCGTATGTGAGGGTTGTCCGTTATAATAGGAACCAGACACAATATTGGTTTCGATGCGAATCTGTCTAACATCCACTATTTCAACAGGTAAATCAGATTCATAAAAGGTGTCCGGCTGAAGAACTTGTTTTGAAAAGCCCAACATTCGCCCAATCGAACCATCAAATTCAAAACTGACATTTGTATAACACTTTAGTCTACATTTGATGGTGTTCGGATTAGGTCTCAGAATCAGAGCCTGTTGCTTTTGTTCGTGTGTTGCTGTAGCACCAACAAGTTCATTTTGAAGTAACTCTTCCAAGTGTGTTATTTCATAAGCACCGGTGGGTATCGTGATGGTTCGCCAACCGGTTCCTTCTTTTACATGAAATTTGTTTTTACCTTCATAGATGTTGGGTATGTTGTTGTAGGTGTGAAAGCCTACCAAGGCAACAGCATAATTACCATCCAAAACAATTGGTGGATGGTAGTCTGACGACAGGTGGGAGCTGCGGTCTTTCAACACAAAGGTGTGCGCCATGACTGATACACACAGGCTACTGTTTGAGTCTTTTATTGCAATGGTTTTTGCAGATACAACCCATAACCGGAGCGCTGTTTCTTGAGATACATGCCTTTGCCCAGTCTCTTGCATTTTGGCTTAAATTTCAAGCCACTCACTCTCCTACCCATCGCGATGGCTTCCATTGTTTTGTTGTGCCGTTCTTCCTCCTCCAGTTTCTGTTTCGCAGACTTGGCATCGTTCACGGCTTTGGCAATACCTGCAGCACCACCACCCAGAGCTCCTAGTGCTGACAGCCCACCAAATATCAGAGGCAACAGCGGAAGGAAGCCTCCACTTTTAGGTATTGGAATAACTCGAGGTTTCTGCACATTCTTACGTCCACCAATGTTTCTAACGATTGTATGAGCTATATCAAATACGGCGTTCGCTGTTGGAATAAGATTTCTATCTTTTATAACTTCCTCAATCAGACTTAGTATGTTTTTAAAGGGAACCTTCTTCTTTGGCTTCGAGTTGATTACATAAAACCCCTCATCAAGTTTTCTGTTAACTTTCATGGTGTTTGTAACGCCCCCGCAACGTTTCAGCAAAACCTGTATCTGTCTTTGTTAATAACAACCCTCACTCTGTGACACCAACATGCATACTGACTGGGTGTCTCACTTGCATTCATATATATACACACCCAAATAAAATATAGTTTAGTTTAAGTTAAGATGCGTACCAGCAAACACGCTTCTGCCTTACCCATTACAAATATAGACGATGTTGTTACGGACACAGCTCAACAACAACTGAGGCATGGTCCTCTCTTTCCAAACACCGTTCGCTGTATCATATGTGGTCCGAGTGGGTGTGGTAAAACTAATGTCATGCTGAGTTTGTTGTTTGAAGCAAACGGTTTAAAATTTGATAACGTGTATGTGTATTCAAAGTCTCTGTATCAACCGAAATACAAGATGTTAAAGGAGGTGATGAATGCCACAAAAGGTGTTGGTTACTATCCTTATCGAGAAAACGATGAAATATTAGATCCGGAAGATGCCAAGGACAACTCTGTGTTTATATTTGACGATGTAGCTTGTGACAAACAAGATAAAATAAGAGCATACTTCAGTATGGGCAGACATAAGAATATTGATTCATTCTATCTCTGTCAAACATATACACGAATACCCAAACATCTGGTACGTGACAACACCAATGTTGTTGTGTTATTCAAGCAAGATGAAACCAATTTAAAACATGTGTACGACGATCATGTGACCAACGATATGGACTTTAAACAATTTAAAACTATCTGCTACCAATGCTGGAAAGATAATAAGTAAGGTGTGTTGGTGATTGTGAAGGAAAACGATGTAGACAAAGGTCGATATAGAAAAGGATTCGATAGATATATATTATTCTAACAAACGATGATAGACAGGACAGTCAGCTGTCTAACACAGGTGTCTAACACAGATGTCATACAGGTGTCTAACACAGCTGTCATACAGCTGTCATACAGCTGTCTAACACAGCTGTCTAAGACAGCTGTCTAACACAGCTGTCTAACACAGCTGTCTAACACAGCTGTCTAACACAGCTGTCTAACACAGCTGTCTAACACAGCTGTCTAACACAGCTGTCTAACACAGCTGTCTAACACAGCTGTCTAACACAGCTGTCTAACACAGCTGTCTAACACAGCTGTCTAACACAGCTGTCTAACACAGCTGTCTAACACAGCTGTCTAACACAGCTGTCTAACACAGCTGTCTAACACAGCTGTCTAACACAGCTGTCTAACACAGCTGTCTAACAAGACAGACGGATATCGTGATAAATAAGAAGACATGTACCATGACTGAGTCAGTATATGTTAAACCACCACACAACCTGTATCGCTCAAACAAATTATTAGACCAGCTGGTAATACCGACCAGTTGTAGCACAATGGAAGTGTTGGGTAAGGAAGAGCGAAAAGTTAAGAAAAGGATTTTACAACTTGCGGACAATATTCGAAAAAAACATTTAATGCTTAAACTTAACAGAGCTGAGAATGATGATGCTCTGCAACGTTTATATAAACCACTTGTTGAGCCGCTAAGTGAAATATCTAAAAACACAGCAGCACCCACCGCAACCACCAAAGGCTGAACAAATCAAAGACGAAGTCGATATACCAGAAACGAAACCCCAAGTACAGTTCCTTAAAGACCATGAAGTTTTTGAAGCTGAACCAAGGGGAGAGGCTGAGGAGACAAGTTCCGATGAGGATATCCCAACATTTGAAGAGCTTGAGGCAGACCTACAAACTGTCACATCCAACCCTGCATATCAAGAATTTTTGGAGCAATATCCTGAACGAGTTCGATATTATGTAGACAAGTATTTTACTGAACCACCGAGGCTTGCTACTATTGATCAAACGTATGGTGCTCGCTACGCTAAAGATACTGGTAGCTGGAGTCTTGGCAATAAACACTTGGATTTTACTGATAATGACATTCGACTAGGTCAAAGGAGATATCCGCAAACACAAGGTCTGCTAGAATTGATATTTATGAAAACACCTAGAGGGTATACCTATGACGATCTTCAACACTATAGAGATATTCTAGAAGCAACTAGTGTTCATAAAATGAACTATGATCCTAACGCCCGAACCAAGGGTTGTTCCTCTGAAAAGTATCTGACTCTAATAAAACCAGTGATAAATCCACGAGGTCGTAGATCCTCAACTCCTCAAGGTTTTGGTTACACCTACGAGGAAGACGATGACGACAGCAACGTCAGACATCTTAACAAAAAACAAAAGACTGAACTTAAAACTCACAGTGATAAGAGCAGCGAAGGCAACGGCATGAACCCTAACAACAACATCAGCACCAACAACTATATGATACAAAATAACAAACAAATAGCCTATGTGTATTGGAATGACATAAACGAGTTGGTTGACAGACTTAGACTTTTAGTGGCTTCCCAAGTTGCAGGTAATAATGCTCATAACAACGAAATTCAGTCAATCTTGGAAGAACTAAAAGAAGCTAGTGTTATCACCTAGTAAGCCCACAGCCATGAAGAGGCACCAACGACAACAACAACAACAGCACCAACGAAACACTGAACCATCTTATGTTAATAATTCTATAAATGTATTCCAAGAGTTTACATACTTGTACTTAGAATCAAATAAAAGTCTTTGTTAAAATTACTGTGTTTTTATTTTGTAATACAATTAAAAAGTATGTCTTAAAGCAATAATATCCTGAACAAACTTATCTTGTGGTACATCGGCTATATGTAGGTTGTTTCTATGTGCTGTAAGGTATTTCACTTCAGTCTTTATTCTGTTAAAGAGATTTACTGAATTTGGATCGTACAGCTTGTTTAGGATCACTTGGGCGTTGGGGTGTTTATTTTTAAAGTTCCTCACAGCCCTGGGGAAACTTTTCTTTTGTGTTCTTACAGCATGATATGGATAGGGGGCGCCTGTCTCGTTTCTTGCAAGTAAACCAAACACACTTATTTTTCCCAGGTTACTTGGCTTTGGGGATATATCTTCAAGATATTCTGTGACTTTAGCATTTGTTTCTCGCATACGTTGCACCTCATCATTTATCTCCATTAATTTTACTTCAATCGCATCTAGGTTGTCCTTGTATTTCTGATCAAATTCGTTTAGGAAAAAATCAAAAATAATTTGGTTGCATTTGTCATAGGATCCTGGACACTCCATTTAAATACATGTAAATTTTGTAGTCTACTATGGACAGTCAAGTCTACCACTGGACATTTAAGTCAACCCTGGACATAATTATAACGGTGTTTAAATGCAAATAGATTGAATTATTTTTGCGGGGAGTCAGGTATGGACAAGGTGTTATTAATAATAAAAACAGTGGTAAAATATAAAAATATAATATATTTACTCAAGTGTACACTACAGCAAGTTAACTAATTTCAAAATTGTCTCTCTTTGCAGTAAAATTAGATCTGTCAGTTGGTGTTTGTGACCTTGGAATCTAATCTGGTGTTATTTCCGTAGGATGACATCATCCCATCATTCGTGTTTGAGCTTGTCTAGAATACAGCTGTTGGCAGTTGTCATATCTGGTAGGATGACATCATCATCATTATACGTGTTTGAATTTGTCGACAGCTCTCGTTTCCGGTTAGTGACCTAGTGACTTAGTTTTTTTCTTTTAGAGTTCGCTAGATGAACGTTGTACTGTTAGACAGCTGTGTGACAGCTGTTAGACAGCTGTGTGACAGCTGTTAGACAGCTGTCTGTCCTGCTAGACAGCTGTCTGTCTTGGTTGGTTGACTGGTCGTTTGTCTGATCCGCTGTTTTGTCGGATCCGAACAGCACCGATGTTTGACGACAGTATGCGATCATTAAAGATATACCATATAATGGAATAGTCTAGGTGTACACGGCTAGTATTCTCTGGACATTCATTCTGTTCACATCGTTCTTACAAGATGGCTTCCATATCAAAAGCTGATTATCTGAGTTTACTAAATGTTAATGACATTAAGGCGATTTCACCACAAGAGATGGCCAAAGATTACGAAGAGTGTGTTACGCAGTGGTTTCATCTTCTGTTAAATGAACAAGATTTTAATTTGTTAGTTTGTGTACCAAATATTAAGTGGTATTCAATTTGTCGATGTCATCTAGAAGCAGATGATGGAAGTGTGGCGCATGAGCATATGCACGCTTTGATACATTTTACAAATGGGTCTACGGTTCAGGGATTTAAAAAGAAGCTTCAACGTGTAGGGCGACGTTTGCATCCTAAAACAACTTTCAAGAAAATAATTTGTCTAGATCATGCTGTTGGAGTATTAAGGTATATTGCTTGTGCAGATGGGCAGAAACCTCTTCAAAGAGATGGCGATGGTCTTCGTGGAACGCCGCATTCGCACTATTCTAGGCGAGTGTACTGTGATTCTTGGCTGCATGGCAGAGGAAAAATGTGTGCTTCTGTAAGAGACGGAATATCATGTTTAGCATCAAAAGGAGTTAAAAACGTATTCGTTTACGCATCAGTGAACGAGTTGCACAATAAAGAGACTTGCCAGTGCACCAGAGGAGCTTTGGGTATTCGTAGAAGACAGGAAGCTAATGAAAAGAGGAGACTGTTTTACCAAACAGAAAAGGGAATTGCAATCAGAAAGGCGTACAGAGAAAAACAAGTTCAAAAGAAACAGCTGATCAAACAGTTAATGGAGCTGGGTCTAAATAAAAAAGCAGAATTGCAAAGAGAGACAATTTTGAAATTAGTTAACTTGCTGTAGTGTACACTTGAGTAAATATATTATATTTTTATATTTTACCACTATTTTTATTATTAATAACACCTTGTCCATACCTGACTCCCCGCAAAATAATTCAATCTATTTGCATTTAAACATCGTTATAATTATGTCCAGGGTTGACTTAAATGTCCAGTGGTAGACTTGACTGTCCATAGTAGACTACAAAATTTACATGTATTTAAATGGAGTGTCCAGGATCCTATGTAATAATAGTATGTCATTTATGTATCAATATGTACAACTTAATTAATCCTAATAAATTTTTATTGTATGTAAAACAGTTGTTTTATTTTTATTTTGTTGCATTTTTATTAACCCCTTTCTGTCTGTCAGTCTAAGCAAAGACTTCGAGCTGTCATGACGTGTTTGTTAAACAGCTGTACAAGCTCAAACAAGGTTCTATATGATACTTGTGGGGGCAATCTACTGTCTGTCTGTCTTTTATTACACAGCTCTGTCAGTCTAAGCAAAGACTTCGAGCTGTCATGACGTGTGTGTGTGTGTGTGTGTGTGTGTGTGTGTGTGTGTGTGTGTGTGTGTGTGTGTGTGTGTGTGTGTGTGTGTGTGTGTGTGTGTGTGTGTGTGTGTGTGTGTGTGTGTGTGTGTGTGTGTGTGTGTGTGTGTGTGTGTGTGTGTGTGTGTGTGTGTGTGTGTGTGTGTGTGTGTGTGTGTGTGTGTGTGTGTGTGTGGGTGTGTTAACAATCAACAACAGCGTCTATATGTTTTGTTTGGTTCAAGTGGATGTCATTAAACAACTGTGTTATTTCTATAAGGGCCCCCATTCAAGACCTCAACAGACGTCAGTGTGTGTTAAACCGTGAAACATGTATGACGTCTCTTGCTGTACGTAAGTATACTATTATATTATTTATGTTTGCATACAAACAATACTTATCAAACAATCCTCGTATATCAAAGTTTAGTTTTCTTGTTTTAAATCGAGTTTTGTTACTTGTGTTTTTTTTGATCACTCCCTATATAAATACAGATTCACTGTGATATAAAACACTAACATAAACAAACAAACCTCCATAAAACCCGGTCTCCAGTTTTATTACCTCATTAAACAAATTCATTAACATATCTACATGTAAATACGTTTTGTTATTGATAGTTTGCTTCAAACGTTTTTTGTTTTTAGAATTTTATATTAGATATGTAAATTGGAACGTCTTTAAATATCTTTTACTATAAAATATATATATGTACTATTGTTTTTAAAAAATTACCGTACCTATTAGGTTACAATTGAAATGTAATAGAGAGATACCATCTACCCAAACACACACACACACACACACTCATCAGCCTGATAAACTCGTTTTTAAATTATCATATGTAAATAACAACAGGTTTTGTTTTATATATACCACTGCGAACAAACTTTCACCGTGTGTCTGGCTAGCATAATCGGTTTAGGGGCGTTTGCATATCTTAGTAAGCTGTATGGTTGGGGTTCGAATCTAATTCAAATCTAATTTCAGGCGAATGCTTTTCTTTCAAAAATCATATTTCAAATCAAAATCAAATTTCAAATTACCCCGCTCAATATATCTTCCTAATATATGTAAGTGTGTGTGACTAAACCGAATGACTGTGTCCAACAGACCTCTCTCCTCGAACAAGGGAATATTCTCCCACTCTACAACTTTACAAATAGAATGTTCCCTTGTTCGAGAAGAGTCAGATCTCTGGACATAACAGACACAAGTTTTAGAATAAATTCAAATTTCCCGCCAAAAACGAAATACCCTAACAACTTCAACACATCTTACCAACACAATAAACAACAAACAGCTGTGTGTGTGTTTACGAACACCTAACCTTAATAAACAAATACATAACCTTAACAAACAAACAGATGATTGGTAATCAACACGTGTGTGAACATAACCTCAATCAACAAATACAAACATAACCTTAATAAACAATCAGACAGCTGGTATTCGACAAACACACATGGAGACCTAACCTGGTTTGTAGATATCTATGAACACAGGTCAGACATCTTGGAACGCTTGTGACGTCATCACAAGACGTCTAACCTGACTTGTAGCTATCTCTCTCTCTCTCTCTCTCTCTCTCGACAGGGCAGACGGAACATCTGACATAAGACACTTCCATAGAGACCCGGGTTGCGGCTGTCTATCACAGGGCAGCCATCTTGGAACGCTTGTGACGTCATCTGACATTTGACAGGTCAGATCTGACATCTGACAGGTCTGACAGCTGTCAGGTCAGCTGACATTGACATCTGTCAACACAGGTCAGTGACATTTGACACATGTCAACTGTCACAGGTCAGAGCATGCGCCACACTCGCGCATGCGCAGAAAAAGTGGAGGGGGTGAGCCCAGGTGGCGCACTATCTACTTATATATATATATATATATATATATATATATATATATATATATATATATATATATATATATATATATATATATATATATATATATATATATAAAATATGGGTTGCGAAGCTTTTGCGCCACCTACAGACTTCCACCTTTCTTCACTAGCCTGTAAAATTCTTTTCGGAGGCTAACCATGTTGGTCAATTCTGAGCCACGTTTTTACATGAAAAACTGCAATTTTTTTTGCCGAAAATGAAACTCAATTTATTTTTACAAAAGCTAACAAATATTACATTACGTTCGGTAGTTTCTAGTCAAAAGAATGTTATAAAATTTGATTGACATACTAAATTGATAGATAGAAAAAAAATCAGATGCTTCTAAGTTATTTCTTTATGAAAATCAACTACTTGAATCCAACATGAGTGTGTCGTGCGCAGACAAAATGATGGGATTCTAAGGATATCCATCACTCACATACTAAATTTAACATAAATGAGCGTAAGCAGGTCCAGTGATATTCTTAGCATAAGGTAAGTTACATTATGTATTTCAAAATTTATGAAAATTCGCTACTATAACGCACTTGTTGCGTCTCTTTATAATTGCATTTTTCCCAATTGTAGGTATCAGAAATGAATATTTTTTAAGTCCCAATCAGTTGAGCAATCAGCTGATACATAGTACTAATTTTTCCTGACCAACATAAAAATTATCTGTCTTTTCGTAACATTTTGTAAATTTTCGCTGACATTTTTTTAACGCCACTAAAATGTCTACACTTTACCCGGTTTTAGTGAATTTTCTTAAAAAAAATTCACTAATGAGGAGATCCCGACTTTTGAATTTTGAAAAAATTTCTTCAAATGACCGCAAACTAGGCCCCCTAGAACACATATCCGGGGTCCGTTTCAATTTTTATATGTTTATATATATATATATATATATATATATATATATATATATATATATATATATATATATATATATATATATATATATATATATATATATATATATATATATATATATATATATATATATATATATATATATATATATATATATATATATATATATATATATATATATATATATGTATCACACCGATAACTCAAAAAATAATAGGCCGATTTTGACTAAATTTGGTGGAAAAATTCCTTTTGCAAATGGCTTGGATAAGTTCGTTAGCCAGGAAAATCTGCCCAGGTTTTCCCGGAAAATTTTGTGTTTTCTTTCGAAAAAAAATTATATCTCCGGAATTAACAAAGTAAGGGCAACCAAATTTGGTACGCTAGTTAACATCCTTATAGGTAAGCCACCTACCAAAATTTAGCTATGTAGGTCAAAAGACAAAAAAGTTATAGGCATTTAAAGAAAAATAAATTGGGGTTTTCCTCAAAACGTCAAAGTTGCGATTTAAAACGTCAAAATCGGCAACATTTAGGCAAAGAACTTGAATCTAATACGGGATATGGAAATCAAATGTCTCAAGAAGGATCTTTTACAAACTCTGAAGTCTTAGTTTCAACCGTTATTGTCCTTCATTTTACTAAAATGTTTCCAGAAAATTCATTTCAAATAGACCCTTTCTCGGATGCTTGGCAGTAGCCTTAGCTTTAGAGTTTATCGTTTAATGGTATATAATTTTTGTCGAATTTTCGTAAAAAATCAATAAAGCTCAATATATCCGTTATTATACAAGATATGAAGAAAATTTGTATATATTAATTATAGGGTGTCTTGAGCTACATCTTAAAAAAATATTTCTACAATCACAGGATGGCCCATAAGTCGTTGGTGATACAAATTTTCTTTTTTTTTTAATCAAACACGCCTTATGTTATTGCATTTTTGAATTTTTCAGCGCTGCATGTTTGTAAGAAAAGAAATTCGGGACGCAGCAAGTGTGTTATGGTAGCGAATTTTCATTAAATGCTTTAAATTTGAATAGCTCAATTTGCTATTAACCTATAAGGTTGACCAAGAAACGAGTTTTTCCGGGAACACTTTAAGTTTACTTTTGGAAATTTTTGTACATTTTCACACAATAAAGTTATTTTTATGAAACATGGCACATTGTTTTTACTATATAGGTTATACTGGTAACCAAAATTGATGCCTGCTTTCTTAAAAAGGAAACACACATATTTGCAATTAAAAACATTTTTATGAAAATTCACTACCATAACGCACTTGCTGCGTCCAGAGTTTTTTCAGCTTTTACAGGCAAGTGGAACTGTATCAGGTTTATTTTTTAAACGCCAGACTATTTCAAAATGTGAATCCTTTAATTTAATATGACAAGAAAAATCTGTTGTTATTTTACAAAGCAAATCATAGTTATTTTAACGAAGTTATTTCTTCCTACACGTTACTAACATTAAGTTAAAAGCGAGGTTAAAAGCTATCAATGGATAAAGAAATTTCCAAATACCCATTGTTTTCAAATGTTATGGAAGCTTTGATAAATTATTTTTCCGACGTGGCTCTAAATTAAGTGTTCTGACCTCGAATAAAATATTAAAACTTCTGAATAAATTAATTTCAATTCAGAACGTAATCAAGTAACAATTATTGGTTTATCAAATAATATTTTTGACAGGCTTCTAATTTTCCTCCAGTCGATAATTTACTTTCAGTTGTAGTTTGATCAAGTCAGTTACCTTTATTTGAAAAACAATTTTCTCTTTGGAAGTACTTATGTAAAAGATATGTCAATGCTGTCATTAAATAAATTAAACTGTATATACGGTATCGATTTACAATCTATGCAATAATTATGTTGCCGGGTATAATGAGTTTGTTTTAATTGTTATAACAGGTATCTTCATGTATTAAAGTCGGGGCGCAGAAAGGATGGGCCTTATTAGTAGAAAAATTTCAGAATAAATACATATCTACATATAGACGTAGAGACTATTTCTGTGGCCTCACAAATGTTTGTTTTCTTCCCTGAAACCGGTGATCCTGTTTGACAGCAACATCAGACAGAAGAAAATTGAATTTATTTATGCGAATTCATGACAATTACAAATAAAAATCCGTTGCTCCGTTATGATGTTTTGATAGAAAAAAAACTTTAAGAAATAATAAAAATAAAAAGGTCTGGACGCAGCAAGTGCGTTATGGTAGTGAATTTTTATAGAAATGATCTGGTACCAAACATTTTTTAAAATAAATGCTTACAACATATTTTCTTGTAACGCGGAGATCTAAATTTTGGTATATAGTTTACTTTTTGTAACATAAACCCATGCACCAAATCTGGTTGCCATAGCATTTATATATTCGAGGATAAATTTTTCTTTCGAAAGAAAACCCCAAATTTTCCCGGAAAACCTTGTCTGATTTTTCTGGCTAACAAACTTCCAAAAGGAAGGTATCGGCCCATTCTTTTTGGAGTTATTGGTGTAACCCACACGCACACAGCTATATATATATATATATATATATATATATATATATATATATATATATATATATATATATATATATATATATATATATATATATATATATATATATATATATATATATATATATATATATATATATATATATATATATACAGGATGTTTCAAAAATGATAGTCTATGTTACAGGTGCACATTCAGTACAAAAAAATGAGACTATTTTTTTCATATAAACATGGGTTCGCAAATGCTTAGTTTTTTAAATACAGCGTGTTAAAGTTATTTGTTTTTGTCAGTTTTTCACGAATAAGTCTTAGTCAAATTAAAATTTTGGCGTGAAAGTTGGCATCCGGGGGTTTTTGAGGGCAAGAAATTTAAATATGTTATTGTTAATAACACTTCTGGTAGAGGGCGCCACCTGTAAGACATGGCTTTCATTCAATTGGCTATAATTTTTTGACACCCCGTAATATCGACCTACCGTATAGCTACATTGCAGCCCTTATCAATTGTAAGCAAAAAATGTATATATGGTCCAAATCTCTCAGACACACCATTTTCGAGATATTTCAATTTTTGTATGTCGATGTCGCTCAAAAATTAATTGTTCTCAAGTAATTAATTGTATTGTCTGCAAATTTTAACAACAAATAAAACAACAAATAAAATAGTTTATAACATTGTATGATACCTCAGCCGGCCATAGCTGAGGTCCACCGCGTCCGATCCATCTGCCTCCAAAAGTATTGCTTAGGTAATTTCTGTCATTTAGGGAGAAATGTGGGGGCGCTCAGTCATGCATAAACCACAGGTAATGTCTTATGTCAAGAGGTACATTTTCTAATAACCCATTAAGTTGGTTTTGCAGGAATTCAAAATAAGTTGTAGCATTAAGTCTGTGAGGTAAAAAAATTGGTCCTATCAAATTACACCCTACAATTCCAGCCCATATATTTAAGGAAAATTGCTGTTGATGATGCTTTTCAAAAACTGCGTGGGGATTTTCGTAAGCCCAAATATGGCTGTTACGAAAATTGGCGATCCCGTCGCGCCTAAATCCAGACTCGTCAGTGAACAATACACAATTCAACAAGTTCTCTACATAATCATGTTGAGGAAACCATTGGCAAAATTGTAGGCGAGGTATAAAATCTCTTTCAGGGATAGTGCCTGCACGCGTTGGATGTGATATGGACGCAATTGTTGCTCGTAAAGAACTCGCCATATCGTTGCATTGGATGCTCTCAGATAATTGGCCATTTCCCTAGTACTTATTTTTGGATTTCGTTCAATTTCATCCAGAACAGCCTCTTCAAAATCAGAATTTTGTGCACTTCGCCTCGATCAGTAGTAACTTTATTAAGGGTGCCTGGTTAAAAAAACATATATATATATATATATATATATATATATATATATATATATATATATATATATATATATATATATATATATATATATATATATATATATATATATATATATATATATATATATATATATATATATATATATATATATATATATATATATATTCGAAAGAGACAGATCGATGTATTAGATAATGTAAGTATGTACCTGCTTCTCGCAGACGGATGTGAATCCGTTGAAACATCCTTCTGTCTGGAAAGTAGAAGGGAGGCACTTTCCGCCATCTTGGATAATTATAAACCCATTAATTACTTTTAAATGACTATGTGAAGGTCGTTAACTATTTTTTGATTATCGCAATTTTAATGATCTATGACGTCTGTGGCTCATTACCTACTTTCTAATTGTTGTAATAATGCTGATTACAGACTTCTAATTTATATCTGACATAACATAATTGAAAATCAATGTTAGTTTTCACATTCTTTGAACGTCTAAGAATGGTAATCTCTTTAAAATTTGTATGGAAACTTTTTAATTGATATTCTATCACCATCGTAGTTGGCAGCATTGGTAACGAGATATGAATGTATCTCAGTAGCATATAAGCAAGAAATAAAGCTGTAAACAGCCGCAGTCTTTCATTTCTTGTTAAGTAACTAATATAACGTAATTTGATTAAAATCGTATCATTTTATTTAATTGAAGGAAGTTTTGGTGTTTTAATTATTTTAGAATTTTTCGACAATTGTGCAGTGAGTGCCCAGCAATTTTTAACTGTTTGTGGTCAGATTTTTCTATATAAACAAGTCAGGTGAGTTCAATAGATATCTACGTTGTATAAGTCAAATGTTCCGTGTATTTTTATAATAGTTATACAGGGTGTCTCAACTCTATTAAAACAGCCAACATCTTGTCCCCCAGTACAGAATAAAAAATGTTCTTGGTTTAAAAAAACTGCTTTCCGTGCAAATGTGTTTTTATATACAGAGTGTCTCATTTGAATATATATATATATATATATATATATATATATATATATATATATATATATATATATATATATATATATATATATATATATATATACTCAGTGGAAAATTCTCACAGTATTAGCATAATCCAGCTTATTACATTATTGCAACTATTTTTAATATAGATAAATGTTTTTTTGCTTAATACATTTAATTATAAGCAAAACTTTCCAAGAAAGAGGATTCAATCAAAAATGAGTTTGCTAAGAAAAGCCATTTGTTTTCGTGTAGGTATGTGCTTTTTTATAAATTAAGCTTCAAAAAAGTAGCCTTTACGCTTGTTGTTACAAAAATCTAGTTACTCCATGTGGCTGTATTGAATATCCGTGATATGTTTTGCAAAATGTAGCTTTGTCAGCGTGCTTATTTCTAAGTGCAGAAATATATTGTTTGTGTATGGTATTTAAACTTCTATAAGCTTGGTAGATGTGGACTGCGTTACATTGCTGATTTATAAATTCCAGCATTTGTCAACAAATTGTATTTTTCTTTCTAGTTAAATAGGAAATCACGCATCGTGTTCTAGGATTTTAAAGCTATTTTTTATCTGTATTGCTACTTAACATTTCAGAAATATTTTCTGAAATATTTCCAAAGTAAGTCTTCGAAACATATTTGTTATCTTTTTGCCTCTAATACAGATTTGGGTAAGTTAAATTTAGGGCTAATTTGTATTATTTTGTGTCTATTACCTTATTGATTATTTTAGCAGAGTAAACATTATTAAATGCTATTTGCTTGATTCCTAAAACTTATTTTTGGGTCGTTTTAGGCATATAGGTATTGAAAATGCACGATGCATCATCTTTAAATGGTAGACTGACGCAGCTTTTGTAAAAAATGGGTGACATGCACCGTATGGTATAGTTGTTCCCTGTATATTGAAAAGCCAAGTGAATTATTTTCTAACTTTTTAATGGTTACACACCACAGATTTATAATATTGTTAGCTTCTTTGTCTAAAGTATATTTTAATAAACTTTAAAAATTCATTTAATTCTGTAAGGCTATCATGAAAACATGTTAAAATGCAATCTACATATCTGTACCAAAAGATAATATGTGAAACTTCTAACTCTGAAACTTGTTTTTCTAAGTTTTCATGAATATGTTGGCCAATAAACGAGACACCCGACTACCCGTAAGAAGAAGGTCATAATTTTGCAGAGAAATTTTTTCACTAAATTTAAAATAGCTTTGCTTTGTAAATTCAATAAACAGATTCACTGTTTCGTTTTTGTTCATCACATTTACTCATCGTTTCTAGTAAACGGTTTTTTACTGATGGTAAGAATTGTCTAAAGGGTATTTTAGAATACATGCCACTAACAAAACCAAACTAATTCACTGTTTGAAGGAATAGTTGTGTTATTTAAATTCTATCATCATGAATGTTGTACCTGTTCTAGGCTTCCGATTTTTGTTTGTTTGTGATAAGCGTTTTTTAAATTTCTATTTCGCTTATCACAAACAAACAAAAATCGGAAGCCTAGAACAGGTACAACATTCATGATGATAGAATTTAAATAACACAACTATTCCTTCAAACAGTGAATTAGTTTGGTTTTGTTAGTGGCATGTATTCTAAAATACCCTTTAGACAATTCTTACCATCAGTAAAAAACCGTTTACTAGAAACGATGAGTAAATGTGATGAACAAAAACGAAACAGTGAATCTGTTTATTGAATTTACAAAGCAAAGCTATTTTAAATTTAGTGAAAAAATTTCTCTGCAAAATTATGACCTTCTTCTTACGGGTAGTCGGGTGTCTCGTTTATTGGCCAACATATTCATGAAAACTTAGAAAAACAAGTTTCAGAGTTAGAAGTTTCACATATTATCTTTTGGTACAGATATGTAGATTGCATTTTAACATGTTTTCATGATAGCCTTACAGAATTAAATGAATTTTTAAAGTTTATTAAAATATACTTTAGACAAAGAAGCTAACAATATTATAAATATGTGGTGTGTAACCATTAAAAAGTTAGAAAATAATTCACTTGGCTTTTCAATATACAGGGAACAACTATACCATACGGTGCATGTCACCCATTTTTTACAAAAGCTGCGTCAGTCTACCATTTAAAGATGATGCATCGTGCATTTTCAATACCTATATGCCTAAAACGACCCAAAAATAAGTTTTAGGAATCAAGCAAATAGCATTTAATAATGTTTACTCTGCTAAAATAATCAATAAGGTAATAGACACAAAATAATACAAATTAGCCCTAAATTTAACTTACCCAAATCTGTATTAGAGGCAAAAAGATAACAAATATGTTTCGAAGACTTACTTTGGAAATATTTCAGAAAATATTTCTGAAATGTTAAGTAGCAATACAGATAAAAAATAGCTTTAAAATCTTAGAACACGATGCGTGATTTCCTATTTAACTAGAAAGAAAAATACAATTTGTTGACAAATGCTGGAATTTATAAATCAGCAATGTAACGCAGTCCACATCTACCAAGCTTATAGAAGTTTAAATACCATACACAAACAATATATTTCTGCACTTAGAAATAAGCACGCTGACAAAGCTACATTTTGCAAAACATATCACGGATATTCAATACAGCCACATGGAGTAACTAGATTTTTGTAACAACAAGCGCAAAGGCTACTTTTTTGAAGCTTAATTTATAAAAAAGCACATACCTACACGAAAACAAATGGCTTTTCTTAGCAAACTCATTTTTGATTGAATCCTCTTTCTTGGAAAGTTTTGCTTATAATTAAATGTATTAAGCAAAAAAACATTTATCTATATTAAAAATAGTTGCAATAATGTAATAAGCTGGATTATGCTAATACTGTGAGAATTTTCCACTGAGTATATATATATATATATATATATATATATATATATATATATATATATATATATATATATATATATATATATTCAAATGAGACACTCTGTATATAAAAACACATTTGCACGGAAAGCAGTTTTTTTAAACCAAGAACATTTTTTATTCTGTACTGGGGGACAAGATGTTGGCTGTTTTAATAGAGTTGAGACACCCTGTATAACTATTATAAAAATACACGGAACATTTTACTTATACAACGTAGATATCTATTGAACTCACCTGACTTGTTTACATAGAAAAATCTGACCACAAACAGTTAAAAATTGCTGGGCACTCACTGCACAATTGTCGAAAAATTCTAAAATAATTAAAACACCAAAACTTCCTTCAATTAAATAAAATGATACGATTTTAATCAAATTACGTTATATTAGTTACTTAACAAGAAATGAAAGACTGCGGCTGTTTACAGCTTTATTTCTTGCTTATATGCTACTGAGATACATTCATATCTCGTTACCAATGCTGCCAACTACGATGGTGATAGAATATCAATTAAAAAGTTTCCATACAAATTTTAAAGAGATTACCATTCTTAGACGTTCAAAGAATGTGAAAACTAACATTGATTTTCAATTATGTTATGTCAGATATAAATTAGAAGTCTGTAATCAGCATTATTACAACAATTAGAAAGTAGGTAATGAGCCACAGACGTCATAGATCATTAAAATTGCGATAATCAAAAAATAGTTAACGACCTTCACATAGTCATTTAAAAGTAATTAATGGGTTTATAATTATCCAAGATGGCGGAAAGTGCCTCCCTTCTACTCTGGAATTCTCCGATTTGGGAAGGCTTCTTCATACATACAGTTACCAAAAGCCCGTGAATACATAACATGCATGTCTGTTAGTTCATTGTTGGTAAAGTCTTCCATATCTAATTAGAAAAATTACGGACAATACAATTAATTATTTAAAAATAGTGAGTAGTCTCAAACGTAAAAGTCAAATGTAGTATATGTCACGACGAAAATGCAAAAGTCAAGTCCCGTAACGATGGAAACCACTTTGTTAAATGGTTTGTTCAAAGTTTGTTATCATGGATTTTTATTTTATCTTCATTATTGTATCTTGTCAGTTCTTTTTTCTGGTAATATTTTAATTTTTAACTAGAGAACAAGAAAATTAAGTTTATACATACTGATAGCAATTAAAAGGTGAAAAATGTATTCCTATGATTTGTCGCAGAATTAATTTTTGAGCGACATCGACATACAAAAATTGAAATATATCGAAAATGGTGTGACTGACTGATTTAAATCAGGTATACATTTTTTACTTACAATTGATAAGAGCTGCAATGTAGCTATACGGCAGGTCGATATTACTGGGTGTCAAAAAATTATAGCCAATCGAATGCAAGCCATGTCTTACAGGTGGCGCCCTCTGCCAGCAGTGTTATTAACCATAACATATTTACATTTCTTGCCCTCGAAAACCCCCACATGCAAATTTTCACGTTAAAATTTTAATTTGACTCGGACTCGGACTTATAACTTTAACACGCTGTATTTAAAAAACTAAGCATTTGCGGACCCATGTTTATAAAAAAAAATAGTCTTATTTTGTTGTGCTGAATGTGCACCTGTAACATAGACCATCATTTGTGAAACACCTATATATATATATATATATATATATATATATATATATATATATATATATATATATATATATATATATATATATATATATTATTTATTACTTTGAAATAAAAGCATGAAAAGTAATGATATAATACTATATACTGTCAAAATTATGCCTTAAAACAAAGTACACAGAGTTAAAATACTATTATTAGAATCTGTTCGGAAAGGACCAAGTACATGAGAGAACTGCCTTAATTCATAATTTTTCAGTATACATTTTAGCGATTAAAACTTATCTCAACATTGTATATGAGGCAAGATGCAAGCTAAACTTTTATTCATTTATAGACTATTAAATTGATGTCAAAATATAAAAAATAATACAAAAATCATTGCACTTTTACTATTGATTAGGTAGAGACGTTTTATTAAAACAACATTCACTAAATTCACATTAAATGTTTTAATATCAATCTCTTATGAATCAATTTTAAAGTCTCTAGAAAATGATGGCAGCAGAATGTAATTATTTTAGTTCCAAAGCAAATATAGCACACTCCCCTTTATTTAAAATTTAAATATATATATGACAGTTCGCTACTAGAACGCACTTCCTGCATCCCAAAATTTTTATTTGCATAAACCGTTAATATTATTGTTAGACATTATAGATTATAAGTTAACTGTACCTTTTAACCAATCCACAGAACAATGTTAACAAAAGTCATAATGCCTTAAATAAACTATAACTTTTCCCATAATGCAACTTACCTTTATCTCCAAATCATATTATTGGGCCTGTTTCAAATTATTTGTGCTAAATTGAAGTATTTTACATTTATTCTTCTTAAAACGCCAAGGTCACGATGTAAAATGACAAAATTGGCGACCACGAAAGATATATTCTAAAACAGAGGTGGGTTATGTAGAAACAATGTCGTAAGAGGTGTGTTTTACAAAGTTTCCGCTTCAACCATCGTGTGTGGGTATGTGTGTTCGTCCGTGTATGTGTTGGTGCGTGTGGATGCGTGCGCTTGCGCGTGTGCGTGCGTGGGATGGGCGCGCGCGTGAGTGCGCGCGCGCGCGCGCGTGTGTGTGTGTGTGTATAAGTAAATTATTACTGACCCTGGAGACGTGTTCTAGCGGTCGTAGGTCCGCACTTCGCTCATTTGGAGAAATGTTTTAAAGGTCACGATGCTGATCTCACGGGTGATTTTTCATTCGTAATTCGATAATAATGATGGATAAGTTTTGAAGTGAATGAATAATTTAAACAAATTTATTTTACTTTATATAAAAAGTAAAATATTTCCAATACAAAAAAAAAAGTGAGAAAATCACTTGCATAGTGATTTGTAATCAAAAGAAGTTTCCGACGAGGATGGGATTCGAACCCACGCGGGCAGAGCCCATTGGATTAGCAGTCCAACGCCTTAACCACTCGGCCACCTCGTCTTACTGTTATCTGTCACTATAGCAAGCTCAAAATATAAATCAAATTAATAATATTTTTTACACAATAGTTGCAAATGTTGCATGTTATCTATGACACTCAAGTACTGCTTGTTTAAAAATTACCCGCAAACTTAATAATAGGCTATAACATAAGAAAATAGTGTTGCAAATTGAATCATAACTTCCACATAACTGATAATATACTCTCCTCGGAACGACATTCTCAGGAAATGAATTTAGCGTCCATGACTTGACCACAAAGAAAATGTTCATATTCATGTACCCATAAACTTCTGAAATATTATACTACGCGAGTTTTAATTAAAAAAATGTCAATTTTCACCAAATCACCCCTCGTTTATCCCCTGCCCCCTAGAGCGATCCTACGCAAAAACAATTTGAAACGTTCCTTTGCCGGGTGCTAACTGGATACGAGATTTGAAGATCATTCCTCAATTCGTTGGAAACTTATTGCGCCTACTAACATAACAGACAAACGTACAGGCACCGACTTCAAACAGATGAGTAGGTAGCGCATATAATAATATTTCATTTAAAATAATTTTTGTCTTCTAAATTTATATATATATATATATATATATATATATATATATATATATATATATATATATATATATATATATATATATATATATATACGTAGTGAGTACGGTCTTAGGAAACTGCTATAATATAATAAAAGTCTCATATTATAGTAGAACGTAAGGCTAGATGCATTCTCACAACAATTAGAACCGTAGAGCGGTTTCGCTCTAATTAGAGCTCGTCAGTACGGCATACTAATTGTAGCGACAATACACCCATAAAGTAATACTGCTATGGTAGCCAGCCTTCCAACACTAAGTGAGTGGTGGGACACGAAGCTACGTGTCGCCACCTAGTTGCGGAACCAAGTAGTATGTTGTCACGTCAGCTCCAAATAACACAAAGTGTTAAAAAATAGAGACTGTATACAACCAATTGATAATTTAGTAAATTGTCCGCCCTGCCCCATTTCTACCCTAATATAGGGACAAAGTATGTAAGGCTAGATGAATTCTCACAACAATTAGAACCGTAGACCGGTTTCGCTCTAAATAGAGCTCGTACGGCATACTAATTGTAGCAAAAATACACCCACAAAGTAATACGGATATGGTAGCCAGCCTTCCAACACTAAGTGAGTGGTGGGACACGAAGCAACGTGCCGCCACCTAGTTGCGGAACCAAGTAGTATGTTGTCACGCCAGCTCCAAATAACACAAAGTGTTAAAAAATAGAGACTGTATACAACCAACTGACAATTTAGTAAGTTGTCAGCCCTGGCCCATTTCTACCCTAATATAGGGACAAAGTATGTAAGGCTAGATTCATTCTCACAACAATTAGAACCATAGACCGGTTTCGCTCTAATTAGAGCTCGTAGGTACGGCATACTCTAATTGTTGTCACGTTGCTTCGTGTCCCACCATTCTGTTAGTGTTGGAAGGCTGGCTACCACAGCCGTATTACTTTATAGGTGTATTTTCGCTACAATTAGTATGCCGTACTGACGTGCTCTAATTAGAGCGAAACCAGTCTACGGTTCTAATTGTTGTGGGAATACATCTAGCCTTGCATACTTTGTCCCTATATTAGGTTAGAAATGGGCCAGGGCTGACAATTTACTAAATTGTTAGCTGGTTGTATACAGTCTCTATTTTTTAACACTTTGTGTTATTTGGAGCTGGCGTGACAACATACTAGTTGGTTCCGTAACTAGGTGGCGGCACGTTGCTTCGTGTCCCACCACTCACTTAGTGTTGGAAGGCTGGCTACCATATCCGTATTACTTTATGGGTGTATTTTTGCTACAATTAGTATTCCGTACTGACGAGCTCTAATTAGAGCGAAACCAGTCTACGGTTCTAATTGTGGTGAGAATGCATCTATCCTTACATACTTTGTTCCTATATTAGGGTAGAAATGGACTAGGGCTGACAATTTACTAAATTGCTAGTTGGTTGTATACAGTCTCTATGTTTTAACACTTTGTTTTATTTGGAGCTGGCGTGACAACATACTACTTGGTTCCGCAACTAGGTGGCGGCACGCTGCTTCGTGTCCCACCACTCACTTAGTGTTATAGTAGAACTTTAAGTTACATGGAGTTACATTATAAACGGATTTCCCTCGATTTTCCTGAGATCGCATCATCAGACCCTGACTTGGTGAAAATAAGATCACCTCGGTAGTATACGCTTTTAAACAAAAAAGTGATTTTTTAAAATCGGCCCACAATTGACAAAAATATCGATGAACATACTTATATATTTTTTTAAGATTTCCCTGAGGTCCCATTGTCAGATCATGACTTAGTGAAAATAGGGCCACCTCGGGAGATTGTCCTTTTAAACAAAAAAAGATTTTTGTAAAACTGGTTCACAATTGAAGCAAATATCGGTGAATATACGTAATAAAAATACCTACAGACGAACATAGATAGGACCTCCTCCTTCTTTGAAGCCAATCAATTATGTGAAATACGATATATTAAGTCGTTTTATAGAATGGAACAAAAATGAGAATCAAGCATTGCAATTATGTTTCAAAAGGTATTTCATCTGCATATTTCCATTCTATCGTATGGTATGTAACATTTTTATTACATATTTCCATAGGCGTCCGGAAAGAAGAGGCCGTATAAAGCTATGTTTAGGAGAACTAAAACAAATTTTGTTGAGTGGAGTCATTTTCATAACCACCACCGAACAAATATATTATGTTTCTGGGCATGAAAGCCAAGAAATTATAGCCCTGGTCAGTGTAGCAACAGATCCTACAAATTCATGTAGAAAAACAGAAGATGCTGTAGGGGTTTCAAAAACCAGGGTTCAGGAAATCATGAAAAAGCATATACTTAAACTATATAAATACAAAACATTTCAACATCTTCATCCAGGAGAAGCACAACGGCGTTTATGAAATTTGCATTTACAATATTTAAATATGTACATAGATTTTTATAAAAAAGTTATTTGGTCGGAGAAGGCATATATATGCAGTGCTGGAATACTAAATAGACACAATGACATATTTTGGTCTCAAGGCAATCAACAGTTAACATTTCTGCGGGAACAGCAGGGTAGATTCGGTTTTAGTGTTTCTGGTTTTATCTTGGGAAATAAAATTAAACCTGTTATTTACGAAGGCAGGTTGACAGCAAATAGGTACCGAAAAATACTGGTGGAAGTAGAGCCCAATTTATGTGATAGCATTTCATTGGCTCATTATAATAACACATTTTTTTCAACAGGATGGTGCTCCAGCGCACAACTCACAAACAGTAACACCATTTTTAGATAACTTGTTTCCTAATCGGTGGACACCCAAGTCTCTAGATTTGTCAGTTTTAAACTTTTTCTTGTAACGATAAAGGAGGATTTTCGTATCGCCGTGAAAACGGGACTGAGAAATCTGGAGGCCAGGGCTGTTATCCTCTTAAACGCTTGCGTAGAACAAGGAAAGTTTCCTAGACTTGCTTAGAACGCAAGGGAAATCAACTCGACCAAAATTTGTAATTTTTAAATTATTTATTTGCCTTTTTTGTTTTCAAATTTGATCTTTCCAATATTCAGCCCCACTAGTTATATCAAAATACCATTTTACTAACTCACTGTTTAAAATTAATTGTTGTTAATGTAATTTAAAATAATTAATATTCATTAGAAAATATGTAATAAATTATAGCATCTTTAATCTTTTCGTTTCCATGGCACAACACAAAAAAGTAAAATGTAAACTAAAAGTAAGTTTTCTGTAAGATCATCGGACAAAGACGAGATAAATAAATTCAGTAAAAATATATGGGTGTTCCATTATACAAACGCTGTTGGATCTATTGTTTTTAAAAACATGTGCACTGTCCATAGGCTACTATGGAAATACAAAAAGGCAATTTACTCAGCCCTTTAAAAAACATCTATAGATTATCATGTATATTTAAAAAGCCCCTAAAAAGTCGAATCCAATGACAACAAATATACAGGGTGTGTTCCATTAAAAAAATTATATGCTTGGTTTGCATCACAAAATCTGTGCTTAATAGATGCAAATTATTTTAACCATTGAGTTATACATAAAAAATCTAGAATTGGTTTTCACAGTTTTATTATCTGATCAACGAACCTCGACGGTAAGAACGTGTGCATCTGAACCGATAGATACTCGGTTTGATTCCAGGGTTCTCCTTTCACTTTTTCAGTACATACTGTAACATTAACATCAACCGAGGTTGTGGAATTTTATTTGAGCAAGTTTAATGTCTGCACGTCACGACCTTCGGAGGGGGGTAAAGCCGCCGGTCCCATGTCCATGCGATGTTGGGCACTTTAAAGATCCCTAACCTTCTTACAGAAAAGCAGGGGTCGGTAAAGTTTCCAGGATAGTGAGGTGAAACTGCTCCCTGGCGTCGGTGATTGGCCATAGTCGTGGAAATAGACCGACGCTAAAGAAACAAACACACACTATTATCTTATCACATAAATAACATACAGTGGGTGCTTAAAAATGAAATTTTCAAAAAAATCACCCTGTAGCTTCCAAACAAAGATTGCCATGTCAGTTTTGATTTCCGCCTTGTTAGTTTCACAACAAAGTAGAACAGTATTGGGAAAACCCAAACTGCTATATCCACTCATAACCGACATACCTTACAAGAGCAACGAAATCCGGACAGACTGTATGTATATAATCAAATAATAAGCACCTTGGCATCGTTGATGTCATAAGGCATGCGGTACTGACCTGACCTGACCACGCTTATGTTGGGGCTAAACCGTTATTGTATAAATATGTAGAAACTCAGTAGTGATGGGTTGGGTGTATTGGGGGTTAAAACATATGTGGTATTTTGTAAAAGCCTCTTGGACACACCTGTGGAAACCTAAGCAGACATTATATGCAAAACAGGTGTTTTAAAAATGACACAACTTTCTGTAATTGGTTGCTTCAAATAAAACTTAAAGCTATAGATTTCAAAGTTAACATACCAAATGGATTTAGTTCAATCTATATTTTTATATAATATTTTCAATTTAAGTAACATTTCCAATAAAAAGAAACTAATAGTCTGAAAGTAATTTGCATATAATTTTTGACTTAGAAAAAATTTAACCGACGAGGATGGGATTCGAACCCACGCGGGCAGAGCCCATTGGATTAGCAGTCCAACGCCTTAACCACTCGGCCACCTCGTCATATTTTTATCTAATAATATAACAAATGAAAAATTCTACATTGGATTAATTTTCACAATAATTAATAATGTAATAATTACACATTATTTGTTAAGAGTGATACACTGACTGGACAAAAAAATACTCATATAGAGTATGCTGCATGGCTTTTAAATGAAACCTTTCCACAAAAGCGGATAGGAGGAAGATGTTTCATAGAATGGCCTGTAAAATTACCACATCTTAAACCTCTCGACTTTTTCTTGTGATGACATCTGAAAAAGAGAGTGTACGAAACACATCCTGTGGATTTGAACGATTTAAAGGGGAAAATAACCAGGGAAATTAGGAACATCACACCGGAGGTTTAAAATAGAGTCAGAGACGAGTTTTACGTAAGATTATTTTGCTGTCAGTAAGAAAATGGGGAATTTTTTGAACATTTAAATGTTCAAGACATGCTTCGTTTAAATGTTTAAGAAGAAAACATGTTTCTTTTTGAATAATTGTGAATTTCAGAATAAATGTTATTGTTGTTATTTTGTTTGACCTCGTACCGTTTGATCCATTAGCCACATACTTTTATTATCTCTAGTGGTTACTATGATCACTATACATACGATATATAAATGTTAGCAAATGTTTTCTTTTCTATATAAATTTTGCTTTTATATAAGATTTTTTTATGCCTTTTTTAGCTTTATTTAAATGTCTATATTTTATTGCTACTATATTTAGCAATATATATATATATATATATATATATATATATATATATATATATATATATATATATATATATATATATATATATATATATATATATACTCTCGAAAAAATGTGTAATTACGAATTTGTCTATATTCTTTAAAGAAATTAGGCTACAACTGTAGTTACTTCTTGTTTTTATTGAGACATTATGTAAAGTAAAAATGTGATTAATAACTATTGTCTGTTAGAATAAGTATGGCTCCTTTATAATCCACTCCTTTGTTGAAACAATTTACCTACCTGCATGAAACCATGGCCCATACACTTTGTTCAAAGCCGTCCTGGCCGGTCTCTAGACGCACAGTGTCCCAGGCATCTTATACGATAATTAAAGAAAGAAAGAAAAAAGATATGCACATATGTAGATAAATATGTATATAAAGAAATAAATTAGAAAAAAACTCTGGACGCAGCAAGTGCATTATGGTAGTGAATTTTCATAAAAATGTTTTTAATAGCAAACATGTGTATTTTTTTTAAGAAAGCAGGCATCAAATTTCGTTACCAATATAACCTATATAGTAAAAACAATGTGCCATGTTTCATCAAAATAACTTTATTCTTTGAAAATGTACAAAAATGTCCGAAAGTAAACTTAAGTGTTCCAGAAAAAACTATTTTCTCGGTCAACCTTATAGGTTAATAGCAAATTGAGCTATTCAAATATGAAGCATTTGATCAAAATTGGCTACCATAACGCACTTGCTGCGTTCAGAATTTCGTTTCTTACAAACATGCATTATATTTCGATGGAAAATGCAAAAATTCAATAACATAAGGCGTGTTTGATAAAAAAAAAGATAATTTGTGGCTTATGACTTATTGACCAGCCTGTGATTGCCGAAATAATTTTTTAAGATGTAGCTC